>PNEQ01014579.1:55853-91069 GCA_003012365.1 Medauroidea extradentata
CCGTGTCTGTTTGGCTCCTGCATGTTACTACAGGTTTCCTATTGACCTGGCTGCCGACTAGCAGAGCAGCTGCCTCACGCTGATTGGCAGTAGGTGTTTCCGCCATGTTGCTGGCCAGGGAAGCCATTTTGCTGGCGTGTGTGACTGAGTTCGCCTTCCTGCCGACTATTTCACTTCTGTATTCCTAAATATTCTGTGATTCAGGGCTGTATGTTAACATCGAGTAGTGTAGTGGTAGCCGACATCATGTAGCTCGGTTAAGAGGCCAACTTTGGTACTGGGGTTCTGGGTTCGATTCCCAGGTCCGGCTTGGCGTAAATTTCTGTTCATCTAAACTAGTCTAAAAATCATCTCAATACAATTGTCTCGTAACTTTACCAGGGGTTACTCAAAATTAGTCAACTTAAAAGGGGGGAAGGGGTATGTTTGTTGCAGTGGAGAGGTGAAAGCCTTACCATTTTACCAAACATTCATCCCACCAATTTTTCTCAGAAGAACAATTTTATTCCGATCGTATGCTATTGCAACACTATATCCTCGAAAAAAACATAACTAAAAAAAATTAATTAAAAAAATTGTCCTACTTTAGCTGTAGTAAAACATATTTACAGGATAAATATTAACTCTATCTACAAATTTAATGAGGTCATTCCATGTTAAAAATTTCAATGGTTGCATTCCGACCTTCGTATTTTACCACGTTTCTTAATTGTAAGGTGTTATTTCATGTTATCCTTTATAACTCAGCAGTCCAGAAGTCTGTTGAATCTGGGGTGTGATATCCTGCCACCAGGTTCCCTCTAAATATAACATTTATTCGTTACTAACTTTTATCCGTGACTTCGTTTGCGGGGTTTTATATTTTAATGCGAATATACTACGGAAACAAAATTGTTTTGCGAAGGTTTAAATTGTACAAAATGTTCTTGAGCGTCATTGATAACCGCTTTGGAAAATTTCTGAAAAATAAAATTGTTTAACTAATATTAATGGGTACACTGTTCTGCCGCTCTACACAGTTCCCTCCTCGCAACTGAAAGTATAATAATAATTTTGGCAGAAATCTTCACAGGCACAATTACAACTCAAGGAAGGTATTTTTAATATCTGGATACCCCATTCTCCGCCTCTATCCTGTTTGGCCCCTACCCCCACCACCGTAGGTATTGCTGGTATTTTCTTTCACGTGCTTGCACATAATAACTTTTCCAAGTTTCATCGCAATCTACTGAACGGTGTAGAAACGCATAGAAGATAAACACACAAACTAAGGCCACAGTCACACTAAGGTCAAACCTGTTCAGTTAAATTCATTCGGCGGCCATGCTAGATCGTGTTCAAAGCTTAAAAAATGTTTGCGAGGTTACACGACTGAATGAACTCTATGAACTTTCTAACCTCGACAAACTTGCAACTTGAAATGTATCATATTTAATTGAATGGTTCACAAAAACAACGTTGTAAGCAACCAAATGCAACTGTCATATTCAATTAAATACATTTTTTACAGTAGCACTCTTCGACTGCTTAACATTTAATTTACACACTACAGTGGTATTTTCTGTTGATATACGCAATGATGACGTATCCCATACATACAGAGGGACCGGGTTTCCAAACTTTTACTCATTTATAACAAAAATGTTGGTTACAACGTTGTTCTCGTGAGTAATTCAATTATTATCACTTCTGCACTCAACCTTCGTGTCGTTTTATTTATCAAAATTGCGTCTAACTGAAATGCTGATGTGTATGTAAAGTGGATATAATTATTTTACACCTAAAAGTTAACTTAATTTGAGGAGTGCAAAATGTCGAACCAAAAAGCTGCCGTTTGTTACACAGGTCGTTCCTTCAAGCAGCCAATAGGAGATACGTCGTTCGAAACAATATGAAACCCGTTTACTTTGGACAAGAAGAGACTGCGATCTGAACTCGTTCTCAGCTCGTGTAACCGCTCCATAAAACTGAACATGTTTAAGTGAAGTAGTTCTGTTTCCAGTGTGACAACTGGCCTAACATTCATTTCCGTATTATAGATTTTGCTCCAAAAATGTTGATTTGCGGAACCAAGTATTGTTAAGATTTTGACGTGCCCACTTAATTAACAAGTATGTAGCAAACAAAATTACATTTAAGAAGTAAAATACATCTCTCTTAATATAATGTCTTCTGAAAGTTTCCGTAATCTTGTAAAAAAAAGTATTTTATGCACAGTATTTTCTCTGGTTGCAAAACTCAACTTCCAGAGAAACACTAACCATATAACCACAACCGTCTTCGTTTTACTTCAGGAAAGAGTTTTCCTGTTTCGTAATGCTACCAGAATTCCGTATTTGCCGCAGCGTACTTAGCTCCACCGCAAAAATTTTTTTTTCTGTTTTGTCTATTTTCACCGTATATGTCATACACTATACCGACTATATTTTCTTGGTCGCTATTGTTTAGTTTGCGCGAAACAGCAGCAACGTTGCTCAACACTGTTGTTGTTTTTTCGTTACATCCTGTGGCATGACGGAACTGGCTAGCCCACCTGGTCGTTAACAAGCATGCGTAGGTTTTGATTCGCTGTTGGTAGAGGGATTTCCAACTAATGCCACCACAGTGATTAGAATAAATTACGCGGTAAGCTGTTCAACAGCAGGTGATTATTTAAAGCCGTCAAGTTATCTAACGTCCACACAATAAGCGACGCATTTAATAAGCATTAATTAAAATAACACTTAGATCTTTCAGACTCATCTTCATGTTATCCTTTGAGCTTATTTAATAGAAATCATCACTTTGAAAACTTATTTTAATGTTGCCTCGAAAACAGTAGCTTGGGGATAAATAATAACACCTGCTTGCAAGCGTTTTAAATTTAAAAAATTTAATTATAACAAATTTTTAACACGATAAACAATTTAGACCAACTGTTTCATGGAAAATATTGTGGGTCGTACATTAATTAAATTGGTAGTTAGTACATAGGAATTTCCATTCCAATATTACCACATTATTAATTTATCTGTAGAGAAAAACTGGATATAAAACGATTAGTTTTACAAAATTTTAAATGATTTTCCGATATCAGAAGAAGACAAAATTCACATACAAAAAGAGTTAAGATTTTCTTAATTTTACTTGTACGAAGAGTTTGTTTTATCAGTACCCTTAGCATCGGACGTTACAAAAACTACAATCTTTAGTGTTCCGGTGAATACAATACGTGACAAATTGTTTTCTTTTTTAACACGATTTTACAAGCGTCAACGTTATGTATGTAGGAATGAATACAACGGGATCTTTCAGTTCAATGCTCACCGAATTCCAGACATCCTAATCATTTGAAATCAGGAACACATATTAAGATCCGATGACACACGGAGAAAAAAATTTAGCGGGAGTACAAAATATTTTGTGTCTATTTACTCTGAAAACTTTAATTTAGGTAACCACAAAAAAATTTTGCTGGCACCACTAAAGTATTGTGGCCACCAAAAAATTATTTTGTAGTTACTACAAAATAATTTTGCAAGGAAGCCTTCCTACTAATATTTTCTTTCAGTACAATTCAATAATTTTATATATATCACCCGCGTTACGAAGAAAATACTGTCCTGCCGCGAAAGACATTTTAAACATCAAAATCAGTAAACAAATAATTTTTAAATAAATCGTTAATTGCTGCTTGAATTCGGTTTTTTAAACGCTATTTTTTAATATAATAGGTAATGTTTTAGTCTAAAAGTACACATTCATATAGGTTTGATTGTAATAGAATCTTTAAATTAAAAAAGTGTCGCGTTGACAGAATGGTCAGACCATTCACTTCCCACTAAAGCGATCCGGTTTCGATTCCCGGCGGGGTCAACCCCCGGACTCTTGTATGTGGGAATCGTGTCGGACAACGCCGTTGGTCGGCCGGTTTTCTCGTAGACCTCCCGTATTCACCGTTCCCTCATTCCGGTGCTGCTCCATACTCACCTCGTGCCACAACTCACCAGAGCTAAAGACTTCGATGTTATATGGTGACCAGAATCTCTCACTGTCTCACTATCATTTAATTATTCACCCTTTTCCAGACGTCTGAATAATTTTAAATTGTAGTCTATAGCAGTACAATAATTTCATAGCTTCAATATGATAATCTCAACTATTGTGAAAAAAAGTGACAATTGGAACCTTTAAATACAATATTGGATCTGCTTCAAGACGTCCGCTTTATTTTTAAAATTTCACAAACGTATTAGCAATCGATGATATTAATATAATTTCATAACTATGACTTGGTACACACACCAACTATGGGAAAAAATTACATTTGCCTGCTTCAAATTATGTTTAAAAACCAAATCTTTAAACAAACTATGTTGAAATAAATCTAAGTTAAATTTCGTTAAAAGACTAGAGAATTTAAAACAATACATCCATTATAAAAATTAAATAATACACGCTTTTGTAGCAATATTAACAGATAATTTGAAAATAGTATTTAATTGTAAGACTTTTGCTCTACAGCGATAGGATGTTTCAAAATTAAGTTTAACTTAACAATTTTAACAGGTTTAAAATGAGAACTAAATTATTTATTAATAAATTAATATCTATATAAATAAAAGCTGGGGGTGCATCATATCAGGATCCTTATAATTACATTACTATTATTCGTGAAAGTAGAATCGATACGGAAATAAGTTGAGAACACCCCACGCCTTTTTTAAGTTGATTTTATCGCTCAATGACTTTACTCTTATTTTAAGCGTATTTATCTGCACTTTCTTCAACACAAATATACATTATTTTACTATTATAGCCAAGTTCATGAACGAGTGACCTTTTTAACAATTTTAAAAGTAGTTTGTTTACATGTTTCCATGGCAACGAGAGAAAATGAACTGTCAAGCGTTTGGGTGGTATCACATACACTCTCTGAACTTCTTACGTCTTTGACGTCACATACGCTACAACTGATACAAATTTGGGTGTATAAGTTGCCGAAGGTACCGACCTCGTGAACAAAGCTAACGTCGACATGGCATCTTAAGGCCATGTTACGGAGTTTTGCAGTGATTTCGAAAAAAAAAAAAAAATTATTGCTACCTAATACTCATATCAAAATTTCGCTGCACAATTTTGACACTTATATGTTATAATTTGTAGCTGAATTTTTTTGTAGATTTATGCTGAACGGTTTTTTTTTTTAGATTTTATTACCAAAAGTACCACGTTTTTCGTCGTGAAAATAAGCAAAAATGAAGGAAATTATTTTTTTGCTGGCGAATGGTGCATTATTTTTAAAAAACGCGTCCACAGTATTGTGCATAGTGTGAATGAACATTGACTCAAAATTTTTCAAAACTTTTGGTTAAAAAATATTTTAGTTATTGGCACCAGTTTAAAAAAAATATCTCGGGAACAAGCCCTTAAAGAATCTGGCATAATTGATAAATGGCGGTTGTGCAGGTGGTTGGTGGGTTCTGATTGGCTGGACATGAACCAATAACGAACTGCAGGTGGCAGTTGGCAGCTGCCGATTATAGTGCTGGTCACTAGCGGAAATTCGTATTGCAGGTAGTAATAGCAAACAAGAGCACAGCTTTAGGAGTTTAGGTTTTCAAACGTTTCAAATTATTGTGTACTGTTATTTGAATCCAAGGATGTTCCCAAGAAACGCTCAAGCATGATATGTTTTTATTGTTCTTATAAACCTTGTGTTTAACATAAAACAACATATTTCTCAGACGAAAATAATAAATCAATAAGTAATTCCCTCTCCTCATCTAACCTCATCTTTAAGCTGTCCAATACTGAAACAAATAAGTTATTATAAAAAACAATAAAAACGGAAAATTATTTTCGCAATAAACATAGAATGTCAATTTACGCATGCTTTACGAAACGTCATCTAAAAAATTTTTTCTGATTGATTTCTGCGTCGCAGTGTCCAGCAGCCACAGAAGATATACTCGAAACTTGAATCAGTGAGAAATCAACCACTTTGGTGAAGTTCCAGTCGTTTCGTTAAACAAAATGCAACTGAAGTTTGTAAAACCATACTGATTGTTTCAGTCACTAAATGCTACTGATTTAATAATTATTTCCACTTTTTCTTAGTGAAAGTTTCCTGCCTATTAACTGATTTTAGTTAATTCTACAGGTTCATCAGTTACAAACAGACCTGTTAACAAGAATTTCCGTGATTAAAATTTCACAGAGTATAACAAATAATTCATATTTTGAGTATCAAGTTTAGCAACTTTGCCTAGTAGCTGCCGACTATCGAAACTACTAGCAGTTGGTGACATCATGAAAATCAGTTAAGGCGATCAGAGCCCACCAGTCAGCTGTAATGTAGCAAGCAGTATCAATCCTGCCAGCCTCTTAATTCAGCCACAGTTGGTGGGCCTGGTGAGGTGGTTTATCACGTAATGATATCAGCCAGCGCACTAGTTAATTTAATCTGGGCATGGATCTGTCGAGTGGTTGTGTGGTTCACCTTGGCCGGGCCATGTGTGTGCCAGAGTGAGGTTCGTAGCTTCGTCCTGTCTGGCTGCAACCAGTCCGCAACTCACGAAACTGCCGCCTCCACGCCCTGTAACGGGTGTCAGTCGTCGAGATTTAGGCTTGCTGGCGAGTTGACACGCCCCCGCACCAGTGGCCTTGCCACACAAAGGAAAAGAGTTCGTATAGTCAATCAAACGTAAGTTTGTACATGGCGAAATGAATATGTATTTTGATCCCACAACAGAAACAAACGCACCGTGTGAATCCCGGGCTGAATTCGATACGAAAATGTTTGTGGCAAAATGTTTTACGGTGACATTTTATGTGCACAATGTGGCAACACTGTAGTCAGACCCCTCTTGCGCTCTACAGATATCTTACTTGTCTTACTACCACTAAGGTTAATTATACTACAGGTTAAAAATAAAATACGTTTTCTTATGTGATAGTTTGGCACAGGGAAACTTTCTGCCAGTAGTTTCGCTTCAAACGCTGAGAGACGAGATAAATAAAAAACCGTAGTAAAATTAAATTTATATAAACTTGGAAATTATATTAGTAATTTTATTTAATTTTAAAGTGAAAAGAAACCGATTTCAAATTTTAAATTATCAACTCAATGTAACTTAAAATTCAGGAAAGCTCTGTGATTGGTCAGTTTGGTGCACTAGCGAAACCAGCGCTCAATTGGCAGAAATTTTCCTTGTGCCAAATTTATAACATTGATCTTTCTAACCTGTAGTAGAATTAACCTTACTACCACCGAGCTGTCCAACGTTTACTCGACGTAACATACATAAAGTAATACCTGGTCGTGGAGCGCATGCGGGGACTATTTCAGTGCAGTGTTGCCACATTGTGTACATAAAATGTCGTACATTTTACCACAAAAATTTTCGTCTCCGATTTGGCCCATAATTGGCGTGGTGTGTTTATTTTGCGTTTGTTTCTGGACATCCTATATTTGTTTAACCAACTGTTCCAGAAACGCCTTAAATACTGACCTTGTTAGTCTAAAAGTTTTATATTTAACTGGTCTAAACCATCTTCTTTACAGATATAAACTTGCGAGGCAAGCAAACATGTAGTTGGTTAAAGTTTTATACGCTTGTTGTACGTCTAAAAGAATACACGCAACAGAGAAATAAACAGTTATTGGCACTAAAATTAATTAAGTGCCGTTACTGCAACTAGAGGCAAAAAAATTAAAACGTGAATTATTTTCAAAATTTAAAAACCATCGAAAAAGAAGGGGATGGTTTTTTGGCTCCCTTACCGCCCCCACGTTGTTATTACAACTGCCCTTACCTTCTGACCGTGTGAGGTGGCGCAACGACGGTAAAACGTTGGACTCGCATTCTGGATGACCCGGTTCGATCCCCGGCTCCAGCCATAATGAATTCGGTTTTTCATGGTTTCTCGAAATCGCTCCAGGCGAATGTGGTTACTTAGTAAAGGCCACGGCCGATTCCTCTCTCAGTTCCTTTCATTTTGTCAAGTTGTGTGTCATCGTCTCTAATTACCTCGCTGTCAACGAGACGTGTAGCCCACTTACCTTACCTCACCGTCTGAATAATCGTCTCTCATTAGCGCTCATAAGCGATCATGTTACTTTCGTAATCACAGATATAATATGAAAATTAATACAACATTAAATTATCCAATTTGACATACACACTACCCAAAGAAAGAAGAATTAACAATCGATTTTCCTGCTAAGGAAAAAATCTTAATGCACACACACATTAAAAAATTAAATTCATGAACAATATTACAACTTTTAAAGTATGCATGTTTCATTGCTTATTGGTATTGAAATAGATGTGTTAAAATAATTAGTTTTGGCACACTTACATAAGCTCAATCAATTATTTGGTTTAGTGGATACACTACAAAGCACTTCCTTGTGAAATATTCTCAGTTATCTTGACATCTATCGATATATCTACCTGCTAAGATATGCGACAGTTGTAAATAACTTACTGGAGAGAAAATGTATCCTTTTCCCTTACCACGAGGCCAATGCTTGTAGGTATTATCTAATTTTCGTAGGATATATTCTTGGTAAATTTGCTTGACATAAACAACATTGGACTGTTTCGTTAATTTGTCATGCGCAATCATTGAAAGAGAACTATCGCTTAACTTTCAATAATTCTCTTGAATTGATTCTGCGTGATTAATTAATTAAATATTACATTGTTATTTATGTCAAGCTGTGTACCATGAATATACCTTGTGCTTTGTCGAAGATAACATTTTGATAATACAATATGAATGAATGTTATGTCTCATAAACTGAAAATAAAATAAAATTTACTAACGCCCCCCACCCTCCTTGAGAGTGATAGCCGAAGCCGATGAACCATCTATAAAAACAGATAAAGAACATACATCTTGGTGATAGTGTAATTTTCATTTAAAGGTTGCTGGTTGAAGTAAATGTCTATATACACTTTTGTATGCAGTTGAACTACAAAAATTGCCCCACGTGCCTCCACCTTGAATGTGTTGCCAACCCAACCTAAACACCTTTCTTTACAACATATAGAAACATTTCTTGCAACTTTTGGCTACATTCGGATGAATCGGTAAATGACTAAGCGCGTGCATAAAGGATAATCAGTTCTGCAGAGCGGCCTGACTTTGGAGAAGTGGAAGTAGAGGAGATCAGAGGTATAAAATGAAATTAATTGTAAACAGTTACTTAACGAGTAGAAGCAGGTTTATTAGGACATACGCCTGACTGTGTTTTTAAACTGTCAATTAGTGCTAATGTGCACAATAGAAAGCTGGTCAGTAGATTGTTGTGTAAGCAGCGAATGTAGAATGGCAAACATATCGTTCAAATTTACGAACTGTGAACGAGGATACAATCTAATGTCGGAGAAGAAAAATGAAGTCTTGGACTGTTTCACACAGGTGTGTAAACACGTGGAACAGTTACTTGGACTAAGCGAGGAAAGCAAGACACATGCGGCAGCCATCTGAGCTTGTATCAGAAATAAGTGGAACCAGCATAGTCGAACTGACGTAGAAATTCAGTATTGCTGCCAATGCTTCGCTAGATAAAACCGTGCGTATCGAAAAACACACTGTAGGTGCCAAAGCATAACGATTAAAGAAAAGCGTCACAGAAACCAAAGGAAACGTGCATTATGTTCGCAAAGTACTAAAATTGCACAAATAACGGCCATGCTCTCCCAAAAAAAAGCGTATTTAACATTTAAAGCGTAACAATCTCACAAAAAAATGCGCATTTGTCTCGTAATGAGTGCAAATCGCACCAAAAGCATAGTACATAAGATAGTTAATCATTGTAGGTTTGTAATTATAGTACACATATTACTCATAATGTTTCATGGAGCTGTGGGCACAACGAAGTATATTGAAAACAGTTCTGGACGCAACAAGAGACGATGGCAAGAAAGGCGATAAAAACCTCTGAAGTGAAGTAGAACATACACGGTACAAACTCATGCATCAATCTCCGCACTCCGATATTCGATACTAGTATTTCGCGTACCTTACATAATACACTATGAAGTCAGGCCAAATAAAGAAGAGCGAGTAAAAAACCAATTCAAATTGCAGAACCTTACTGATAACCGAAGCACATAATCGTAACAAAGCAGAGCGCAGATATCACGTTAAGGTAATTAGCGACGTTCAGCTTCATATCACATTTTATCCTTCAGAAAGGTGTGATAAGTGTAACGTACTTCATTGTCCCATTAAAATGTTCCAATTTGTATTTATAGCAGAGCGCAGATATCACATTACAGGAATTAATGGAGTTCAGCTTCATATCACATTTTATCTTTCAGAAAGATGTGATAAGTGTAACGTACTTCATTGTTCCATAAAAATGTTTCAATTTGTGTTTGGAGATTTTATGGTAACAATCAACAAAGGAAATGTTATGGAGGATAGTGTTAATAAAATAGTAATATATTAATGACAAGTGTTGTGTCTCTTAAGACGTAGTGTTAAATACAGTAACCAAGGATAAGAAATAACCTTTTGGTAAACTCCACGACAGTCATAAAAATATTGGAAGGGATTATATTACATGTTGCATCATGTTTGCTTTAAATAAATTTAAAATTAATATTAATTGTAAAAATTACAATTATTTATGTTTTTTTACTTGTCATCATTCTGTTACTTTATGGTTACTACTTATGTCAACATTATTCTTCGAAAAACATAATAAATTATTCCTTTTTTGCTTTATATAGTTTGTGGGATGTCCAAGAAGCGATATTAGTGGAGGGAAACTACTTTACACGACCACAGAGTTTTGGCAGGGAAAACTGGTGTTCTGTCCCATTGTGAGACAAAGAGAGTTATTGTAGAGTGTGTACGTCTCAGACTCGCAGCGAAGGGACGACGGTGCCGACGAGAACTGACGGAAGATATGTAAATCAAGACCCAGCAATGTGGCAAGTGCGGATGGCGTTGGAACAGTTGGAAAGTATTTGGACAATATATTTGCGTGTGAGAGATGGACGAGGATGTTAGGTTATTATTTTTAAAAAGGGAATCATTTCTGGAAAGATATATTTTAAGAGATCAGTGAAATCTGAGGACTGTTTTGAGAGAGACATTGAATAACTGTATAGCCTATTTTAGTATGAGTAGGGATTTTAGATTTTATGAAAATTAACTGAAAATATATATTTTAAATCTTGATACACAGCGTTTTGAATTACCTTTGAGAAGTGTTGTCTCATTAGTGTTTCTATTATATATAAAACATTTTCATTTATAAAATCCTCCATCCCGATTGAACCCGGTTGCGCCTAAGACAGTAATTATGTGGTATAATAGAACAAACTATACCACAAGTATAGCTCAGCTTATTTTCAACTTCTAGCTGCCACACTTCAAATGGCAGTGCTGGTAAAAGTGCTATTTCTACATAAAATGGACATTTTCCAGGAAACCAAAAGGTTTTTGTTCATATTGCCTACTTATTTTTTAATGATAGTTTGTAGGCAATATATTGTTTTTATGCTATTTGCACAAAGAGTTGCAATGGCATGAGACATGAGAATATTTCTGAAAACCACTTTCCCTCTTTTACAAGAATCATTCTGAAATCTTTTAAACATGTTTGTTAACAGTTAACTTATAGAACAGGGTTTTACATATTTGTTGAAAAAAATTTATTTATCGATAATAAAAAAGATTATTATATTACCTACTAGCAATGATGAAAGGTGATAATATTACCAACTGAATATTATGCAAGTATTCTCGTTCAGATTAGATTTACCGAGAGGATTTAGTTGACCTTTGAAATAACTGTGCAATGGGAGTACATGCCTGGATTTATTTGCTTGGACATACTCCATTGCGGATTTAGTTGCTTAGTCTCAAATGGTGGTTAATGTTTGTAATAAAAGTATTTCATATATCTCCGTAAACGTTTATGATTTTCTCAACGCTCATCAAAAGTGTTATGTTCTATTATGTTTCATGTTTCATTTTTCGTCAGACCTGAACTGAAAAATATTGAAACATTTAATCATGAACCATCAAACAATGGGTTTGTTCGGAGAGCATTGGTTATTGAAATACGTTTAGCGTCAATAACTTAATAACATGATTTATAAATTTTTAATTAGCTACGATAACGTTCCTACATAAAATAACACAATTCACTACGGTTGAAAAAAAGTTTAACCTGAAATTTTTTTTCTGAATGTATATTGAATGTACTAAATGTTTTCTTTAATACAAATTATATTTTTAATAATGTGGATTTAGAGGGCTTATAGTATTTCGCTTGATTAAATGTGCTTTTGTATCTCCGGTTATTTAATCAAACAAATAAAAGATAAATTCTCAATTTCGCAAGAAGCTGCTACAAATAGATTTGGGATTCACATAAATTCAATGCCTTCCACTTCATGTAGGAAAGTTTGGCAATACATAAATTAACTTTATTATGCAAATCACGTAATGAAAATTGACCTTATGTTTTGTAGGTTTACCTGATTCGTCTAATTACCTTGATAAACTTTAAATTCTATACAGAAAACTATTTTAAATAACTGTTACGTGTTATTTACATATGTATAGTCATTTAAGTGACTTGTATTGTGTCTACGAACTTAGACCGGGAGAATAAATGGCAAATTAAGAATGGCACATGGTTATACTCTACAATTATGCCTACCAGCAGATTAAACTCTTATCTTACAGGCTGTCATTAGCTTATTGTACTTTGCAAAAGATAAAACTAATTTGAAAAATTTCTCTCCAAACCTGCAGCCACTTAATCTAAACCTAGTATTGGGAACACGATACAGGAAACGAAGTAAATATATACCTAACTCTTAACCCTTTTTTTCACAAAGAATAGATATGATTTGAACGAACCATTTATTTTTCGTGTCTTTTCAAATGAATACCTTGTTTCTCCCTACGCACGTGAAGTTAAAAACATTGAAGTGGACGTTATATGGAAGATTTACGTGGAATGTGTACTTATTTAATAGTTTCATTCTAGAAAGTTAATTTACAATATATATCCGTAAAATTCACAGGCTCATTTCAAAAATTGGAATTTCAAATATTGTGTACGTTGCAGAAATGGTTTTGAAATTTTGTTATTGCCAATATCCAGAAAAGATTAACTTGTGTGTCGACAGTTACACTTTATATCATTACACGAATAACAAATATAACGGTTTTAATTTTTAATTTTAACTTTATAAATTGCTATCTCAGCTTGTCAGGCGATTTGTGTTTGCTAACACACAGCTGCAAAACATTTTTGAAGATCCAGCAGGTAAACTCTTACGACAGTCGAATAAACGCAATTATTAGATCTATTTTTGAAGTACAAAATACCAAAGGCGCTCGTACATAGTAAGATTTGTGTCTAGTTCTCAAAATGAAACCTCAGTAATGGTAATGAGAAGTAGCAATTTCGATCAGCATCATCTATGTTCGAAACATATGACTATTATTTTCAACAGTAATACGAACTTAAAACAGTGACGTATTCTCAATTGGGAAAATTAATACATTCGTATACTTCTTCAGAGATAAGAGTTCAAATTTATGGCGATTTACATCTAATTTTTTACTACTTATTCCAATCGAGACTTATCTAATTTCTGCTTTTCCGAGGTTTTATATAAATATTAATTCATGCAGTGATAACATGACACAAAATAGTTTAAAATGGGTTGATTTGAGAGAGAGTAAGATTTTAATCACCAATCTATGGCTTTTTCGTCCTCAAGTTTCTTTATAGGTGATAAAAACATAGCCTACTGCGTGCGTTTTCTCTCCCTATTTTTTTCTGTCTCTTAAGCGTATACATAATTGCATTACAATTACGTTAACGTGTTGGGGGTCGTGGTTAGCGCAGCGGCCAGAGCACTCGCCTTACACCACGGCGATCTGGGCTGGAACCCGGCGTTGTCGGTCCCGGGATTTTCACACCGCGGAATGTTGCCGGTCTATGCCACTTGTCAACGGGTTTTCGCGGGGATCTCCCTTTTCCCTCGGTCCTTTATTCCGGCGCTGCTCCATACTCACGTCATGTCACCTCTCACCAGTGCTTAAGACCTAGATGTTAAGTGCTGACCAGAATCTCTTCATGTTAATGTGTTGGTACGTCGCAACAATGACGTCACTTCGAGGTTATTACAGCCAATTGTAACATCAGAAATGGAGTATAAAAATGTAGACTGATATTTCAAATGGTTTGCACTGTTTGTGAAGCTAGTGAACTATTGCAAACTAAACACTTTTATGTGCACCGTTGCGAGCGAATGCTGCGTGTAGCGGAAAAACTCCCGATAAATACAACAACAAATAAAGAAAAGTCAGAAAAGCCTGCTACTTTTCGTCTGTTTTTTCCGCGTTGTATCATTTGTGGTCACATCCACTGGTGTTTCTGGTCCGTTGTGCCGTCATCGCTGTCCTCGTCCATTTTTCCTGCGGTTTTGCATGCACCTTATTTTGTTGCTATTATTTTGTTGTTTCTTTTGTTCTTTTTTGTGTCGTTTTTCTTCGTACGATTAAATTCCATCCCGGAATTAATTTGTGTAGTTGTATTTTTTTTTTGTATTCGTGTCGCCTTTTGGGATATTATCATATTTCTTTCCGGAATCGTCTATATGGTATATGTTTGTCCACAAGAGCTAATACTGGCTTATAATGCTTTTATATTAACTGTTTGGTTTTTCTGCAACACGACAGCATTCGCTTCCAATGGCGCATGTCCGAGAATTTGTTTAGCTTAAAATACTAACATATTGCGAGAACCGTTCAAAGATTATTAAATAAGTGTTGTTATGAACCGTACTGATTACATATTTAAATGTAATTGTACTTATTAATGTTCACACTTTCTGCCCTGTTTTGTGTCAAAATCTACAATTTTGATGAGTTGTTAGTGTGTCAAATGAATAAGATATTATCATTACAGTGTATTAAATTGTGAATGTCAAGTTCAGCGGCGCCTTTTTGTTCACTGAATCAAACCCTTGATTTGAATATCTTGATTTTGTATTGAAGTTAATTAATTTGCAACTAGAGCCATCCCTTCCGTAATTTACACTTTGTACCGTCTTTTGATAAGGCCTGTTTGTGGCACAGAAGGTGTTACAGTGGGAAGAAGGTGTTTCTGGACCACAAAAGATTCATCAGTGCTCGTTAATTGGGTCCACCATTATGAGTGACTAGATAGACTATCCATGTACAGAGAACTTATATAGATTTATTATTTAGATTTTATGACCTGTATATAAACAGTAGTTATTTGTTTTGTTTGACATCTGTCGTGATTAATCATTACTGACATAGCTTTATTAATTTTCTTTCTTATCAAAGACCTCCATCCCCAAACGTACCTAGCCCAAACTTCTAACTATATATATATATATATATATATTTTTTTTTGTGGGCTTAAACATTTTGCAATTTTTGTGGGCACATGTTGAGTTTGGTCAAACATATTTCGTGAAAGTTTGAAAGTAGTAGATAAACCAAAAAATATACGTACGTTATACATACAAAGCTTATTTCCAGTAAATCCATAGTCATCGTGCCGTGGCGAACATAAACATTTATGATGTGCAAGCTGCAGTGTCATATAACTGAATCTGAAAAAATTTTTAACTTTTACTTGCAAACGCATTTAAGTAAATGTCAAAGCGATTTTCAGTTAGTTGCTATACACTGAACGTCGCCTATGTTTGAATAATTACAAAAAGCGTAAACATGGGAATAATTGGGAAAAATTAATTTGACGAGAGTGTTCAATACTAAACAAGATCAACTACCACTTTATAAGCAAATATTTGAGAATTTTCCAATAAATTCTTGGAATTATTTCCCAAGATTTTAAATTAATATTTTGTAAATATACACAAATTGTTTGCGAGTATAAACGTTTTTTCGCCAATCGATATATTTCCAAGCATTTATTTAAGTTCAGTCTTCAATAATTATATTTAGTGCCTCTAAAATTTTAGAAAGATTTGTTGAAAGTTTTAGAAAGTTCAACTTTTTGTACAATGTTAGCTACAAATTTACTCGCCAATATTTCATTTCAAACTCATTGAATGGTGAAACAGGAAGAGTACCAGCAACTTTCTACAAGACGCCATGTTGCCCTAACATGACAGGAAACATTACGTAAAAGCGTCACGGATGATATTGTATCGAGGATACAGTGGTCGCTAGAACTGTAGAGGTAGTTCGGTTATTTTGCCTGCTAGATTGTCTGTGTATCGTCATTAGAAAATATACTAAATGCAGCGAAATTTGAGGTCTTAGTATCAAACATCTTTCTCATGCACCCCGATGGTGTAAAACACGTATCTCTGTAATTATTATGTACATCTTAATGTTTTGAAACATCAGTGTTGTATTAATTCAAAGCTGAAGCAAAATGATTTTTAATGTCACGGGTCGAAAAAATTTTTCGTGGACACAAAGATACAGTTTACTAATGGAAAAAACTACACTTTCATTTAAAACCATTGGTATTCTACTATAAACTAACTACACAGCAGTATTTAACTTATTTTAAAAATTCAGTTAAATTGTTATCCGTATTGGCCTTAAAATATTTTGTGATAATTAATTTAGTAAATTATAATCTAGATAAAAAAATGTCTTAAGCATATACCAGTGCACATCACTATGTAATTTTATTTTTGTATCTCAAGTGTAGCTAATGACAATTCACATATTCTTTGTACAAACGTTAGGGACTTCCTATTCAATTAGGTAAGTCTATCAAAATTGTTTGAAAAATAGTAACTTATAATGTATCTAAAGAGTTCCTTAAACTATCGATTTATGTTTGTAAGGTTGTGAATTTCGGTACATAATTAAATTTTTTTAATAACAGTACTTTATGTGTACTTTCCCAGAATAAGTTTAATTAACTATAACAGAAATGTTTCCCAAAAATTCGTTAAATGTAGTGTACAATCATTATATACAAATTATAAATCTCAAACAAAGGTTTAATGTCTGGTTTCAAAAGCGTGACCATTTAAAGATAAATGCCGAAAAAATTTCGAAGTAGATCAACATTCTTAATGAAGACTTAAAACCACTGAAAAAGTTTCATGGCGCCTAAATTTATACGAGGAGTCACTCCAGGACATCTAATTCAATTATGCTACCTAACACATTCCAGTAGAGTCCAGCATTCTATTGAAGTACGTAATTCAGTTACAATAGTAATTTCAACGTAAATCCTCTTATTGAATTACCAAGCAAACTATTTTTACTTAAATATGTGGACTATGTGTACGTTTGAAGTTTTAAAAATTTGTGATTTTGTTCACGTACTCTTTATACTGTAACCTCTGTGCTGAAGACCAATTTTTTATTTCTGTGAGAAGGACGTTGTTTGTTTGCACCAACCTCCTAGAGAAGTTCTTTAATTATTAATTTCATGCTTTAGAGTGATGGGCATTGCGTAAGAATGTCGTTCAGGACAGTGGAAAATAACGTGCCTTATATGTTACACAAAGATTTGATCGGAGTATAATCCGCCTACCAATTAACGAACGTTACTAAGCGCGGAACGTATGTGTTAATAAGCACCAATTAAAAACATATAAATAGTTACGGTAATAAACAACATGTCATTAAACAGTGGGAAAAACAGTGCCGTCAAATATTCTGTGCGAGGCTTCCGGAGACTTGAGTTTCTTAACCTTCTATTGTCCCACCAGCGCATACGTATAGTGAGCAGTTTGCTGGAAAGAACTTCACGTTCGTTAGCACCAGCGCTTTGTTCTCTGTTTTATTGCGATTGTACTTCAGGCTTAGGGCCGTTCGCACGGTCACATTTAGTAAAGCAAATGTTTTTCTGAGTGGAATTGGAGGAATTTTAATTCTATGGACGAAGAGTAATTGAAATCAAAGGAAAAACTGGGGAGTTGTTAAGAAATCTTTAGACTACCTTGAAATTTCTTCATACCACATATAAATCATGGTAATCTTAATATAGCGGTTAGGATGCCATATGTGGAAAAAAATAATATTCTAATTTGGAATTTGTTTGTGATATTTTTGAGGTGGAATATAATAATGACGTAAACGAACGAGCGTACTGGTATCTACAAGATAGCTTATACTTAGGGCCCTGTAGTTTTCGCGAAAAGATTTTTGCCCCACTTTGTTTCAGTGTCTTACGTGTACACCTGCAGTTCAACTTCATAGCTATTGACGGAGTGTTTTTGTGCAGAGTCGTTATTCATTTGACTGTGCCAATCAGTACACGGATAACAACGACACATCACGTCTGTGATTTGCAGGTTTAACCTCCACACGCTGGGTGTTACGGCATCCAATCACTGACCACATAGCAGAGATGCAGGTGCGCACGTAAGGCACTGAAACAAAGTGCTGCAAAATTCTTTTCGCGAAAATTACCGGGCTCTACTTATACTTGGTAAACATTTTTATAAAAATGCAACATTGTGTTTTAAGTGCCGTTTTTTTTTAACTAAATGTTTACTTCAATATGATATAAAACAATATCGACGTATTTTTGTTGTTCTAACTTTGCATTTTGTCAACTTCGTAGAATGCTAGACGCAAGTACAAAATTTCAAATCGCCGTCACTTTAGTTTTGTGCTTTATAAATAGAAAAACTTACATGTTAGTTAAATTAGTAAATCAGTTGAACCCGACCTTTTAAAATCTGCGATTCGTCTTATAAAACTGCTCCACTCTTGGGCATTTAAAATTTACACAACCTGTCACTCACTAATGATTAAACTCTTAAGGTCTTAATTATTTGAATAATCAAACTGAAATTGCAGTTCCTTGCGAAGTACTTGTCGTCGCGTCTAGTGTCCGGTAGAGACGTGGTCTCGACTGTATCAGTGCGGCAGTCGCAAAGAACGTAATATGTCAAAAGCTCACTTAATCTCGCCAAGATTTTATTTGCTACAATCGTTCAGTTTTAGGACTACTGTCTCTCATAGTGATTTAAAAGGGGAAGGGGTTACACTGCTGTAGCATGGCTGGGCTACCAGCGAAGTTTCTTCGAACAAGCAAACCAACCCCTCTTACACTTATTTTGAAACTCCCTGGGGATTCGACAAGCCTCGGCGACACTTTTTTCGTGGCCCCTCGCAGAGCTCATATTTTCTGTCCTGTCCAGTGCTGGCTTCATCTCGACCCTCTCTCGAGGCTTACCAAACACACTTTCAGTTCAGTCTTTATACTACACGTCTATCCTAAATACATATAATTTATAAACATATTTAAATTTTGCCCATTACTCAGTGTACGAAGAAAAATTACTTGTCTCGGCAAGTGTGTGTCAGCACTTCATTTTAACTAAGATATCTCAGTTTTCTGACTGTGCAATGCGAGCGAAAAATCCAAAGATTCTACTCAAATTTTCCTCAGTTTCACCTTCACCTCAAGGATTACCTCACATGGCTCTAAAATTGACACTTATACTGTGGTAGCAGCCACAATTCGTGTCTAATAATTTAATGTCATATCAAGATTCAAATATATGTAAAATTAAACACTTTTTCTACTTTTTCATACATTTTATAAAATAAAACTGCTTAAGGCTACTAGGCGCCATTCTTACACTTTTTGCGAGTAGGCTTATTCCATGTGAACGGGAGGAAATATCATACAGCAGAGAGAACATAATTTTTATTTGGTTTACAATGTAGACAGATTTTTCATAATAAATGTTGTACGTATTTAGAGAATAATTTAAATGAAGAAATGTTCTTTAATCTACTAATTAATCAAAATAACGTACATTTTGGTCAGCGCTTAACTTCGAGGTCTGTAGCGTTGGGGAGGGGAGACATGAAGGAGGGTATAGAGCAGCGCTGGAAAGAAGGGACGGGAGAAACGGGAGATCTCCGACAAATACTCGCCGACCAACGGCATCTTCCGGCACGATTCCCTCATGCGAAAATTCCGGGGACAACCCCGTAGCGAATCGAACCCGGATTGCCTTGGCTGAAGGCGAATGGTCTGACCACTTGGCCTCCGCAGCCCCCAATTTTTATCAAGAAAAGTGAGACTGCACAGTAGCAACAATTTCCATCAAACTTGAGAGACGATTTGCTGATACCTGTGCCCTTTTAGATTTAAAAATATAATATTCACGTTTTAAAGTTCGGGGCATTTGGCAATAATAAACGGAAATAATAACTTATTTTTAGGTGAATCCAGTCTAGAAGACACAAGGAATTCGTAGACTCATAACACTAATGCTAGGTTAAATTGGACAATGGCATGGGAGTACAGAGTATCCTGAGGAAATAACGCTCAAGGCCACGTCCGTCATGTTTTCCGTGCAAAAATCGTGAGTGACCTCACTGGGACTCGAACACTGACCACCGTGTTGGTAGGTGAGAGGGTTGCCGGAACAATACCACGGTCTCTGCAGGTGGCTACGAATATTCAAAGTCTCAAAATCGAATTATTCATTGTTCCATTAGAAAAATCTAACCCGAATATTTAAATAATAGCAATACTTTCCTATATATGAATATGAGTATAGACCTAAAAATTCGTGGGTTCATTAACAGGTAGGCTAGCCTCCAAGAATGTTTGTATACTCGAGCAGACAGCAGCTGTTCATTGACACAGTAAAATGGGCCCGCATTTAGTTACATTGCAATTATAAGCTCATCAACTTCAAGGGTGTGTCAAATAAGTCAACGTCAAATTATGAGTGTCACACGAACTTACAGTTACTGAAATTCTAGCTTGTGCCGGAAAGAAAACTTGAATCTTTCAGGTCCCTAACTATGAGCCTGCAACGTCAGGCAGGAAACTAATACACGGAATTTTCAATGTTGGTATTTACCATTTACTCAACAAAAATATGTACACATCCCTTAATTCTTGAATGTGAATTTTTCAAATATTCCTTTAGACGAGAATATGAAAAATAAAAAATTTCCTGTAAAACGTTTGTACATATATGATAAAAAACCGGGAATGCTAGTCGAATCCGTAAGGTACTGTATCTATGTACGCCTAAATTATGTAATATTTAAATATGTTATTATTCAAGGTAATTTACTAATGGGGTTAAGTTTACTTAAAAAATAATTTGAGTATAATAATCTACATAACACTCACAGTTGGATGTAAGTTAAAATTAATATGATCTTTTAGCTACGTTGATGCGATAAATAACCTTGGATAGGAGTAGGGTTTGTATATTTGAGGTTAATTTCAAGCCGTTACTAACTGAAATAAAATGAAATATCAAAACCATGGGCAGCATTAAATAAGGAAAGTTTTGTGTTGTCATTAAATTAGTAATATGAAATGCACATAACACCTTGGTCTTTAGCGCTGATGAGGGGTGACATGATGTGTTTATAGAGAGGCGCTGGAATGAAGGGGTGGGGGAAATGGGAGATCCCCGTGAAAACCCGCCGATCAGCACGATTCCCACACACGAAAAAACCGGGGAATCGACCCGGCGGGATTCGAGCCCGGATCGCCTAGGTGGGAGGCGAGAGGTCTGACCCCTCGACCACCACGACCCCTACATACCACGAAATCCAGTGTTACATGTGATATGAATTATTTATCATATTTGTTTAATGTGTTTTAACTGTGAACAAATTATGTTGGAGAAGAAATTTTTCAAATGCTATTACTTTTTTTACACAATTTTGTAATTTGTACTTAAAATCGTGAAAAAAAAACATGATTTTTGTAACGGCCGTATAATAAGCACACTACGTGAATCCTGTGATAAATTTGAGATGAAAATGTTTGTGGCAAAATGTTTTACGATGACATTTAAAATGCCAAATGTGGCAATGTAACGCGGCAGTTAGTCCCTTCTTGCGCTCCCCATGTTATATTCTACTAATATTAAAAGTAGGCCTACTGTTCTGACCTGCATATTATGGGTACAGGTTCAAATCTCGAACATTCCAAACACGATTCTCCGTTTATTCGACGTAACACATATAAAATAATATTTTTACGTGGAATTCACGAGGGGCCTTTCTCCGTGCAGTGTTGCCTCGTGGGCGTAATATTTCGTCGTACAATATTTTGCACCTACGTTTCCGTCTCAAATTTAGCCCGGTATTCGCCTGGTGTGCTTATTATACACCCGGATCTGGACAACCTGGACATTGAGTTAATATACGTTGATATGTCCTCATTGCGAATATTAGTTCAAGCAGTGTTATTAATGTTTCTATATGTCATTTGGGATAAACTAAACATTTAGGAATCCATACGTTTCAGATCAAACTATCCTTCACAATGTCCATCTCTGTTTCCGTAATCTCGTGCGCACTGCTGTCTCAAACATGCATCTGCCGAAGAAACTTGGTCGTCACTCTTAGTTGACAATGTTACAGAAAAGAACCGTCATGTACTGTACGTTATAATTGTGGTATACTGAGACCAGACACAAGGTCACAGACTTTATAGTAATACAGACATGAAATAACGTGGAGGCTCCTTTGATACGAGAGAACTCCACCGCTTATTGGTTGCCCGGAACTGTTGATACAAGCCCGGTGTATGTTTGGCTCGTGCACGTTACTATATGTTTCCTATTGGTCTGACTGCTGGCTAGCAGGGCAGCTGCCTTACGCTGATTGGCAGCAGGCGTTTCCGTCGTGTTGCTGGCCAGGAAAGCTATTTTGCTGGCGTGTGTGACTGAGTTCGCTGTTCTACTGGCTATTTCACTTCTGTACTCCTAAATATTCTGTGACAAGGTATAAGAGTGTTGTGATAGTCTAGATACCGACACTACACAGTAAAAAAAATTGTACTTTTACAAAAAAGTTTTTTGGAAACCAGTTTCCAAAAAATTTTTTTGTAACACTACGAAAATATTTTGTAAAATTTAAAAACATCTTGTACATTTACAAATTACTTTTTATATTTGCAAAAATTTATGTAAATCTACAAACAAATTTTGTGTATTTACAACTAATATCTGGTTCATTTTACAATAATTGCTAGTAGTGTTACGAAATTTTTTTTTTGAAACTAGTTTCCAAAAATTTTTTTTGTGAAGATACGAAATGTTTTGTAAAATGTGAAATGTCTCCTGGGTTTATTTTGTTAAATTAGAAAAATCTGCTCATTAGCATTATTTTACTAGTTCCTAAAGTTGTTTACGATATTTGTAACCACTTTAAAAGGTTTATGACATCTTACTTTTATTATCTGAGTGATAATGTTTTGATATTACGTTACAAGAATTTCCTTGTAAATGAAATTTTTTTACTGTGTAGAAGATATATGTGCAATAGGTCTACGCCACAGAATATTTAGGAATACAGAAGTGAAATAGTCGGCAGGAAAGCGAACTCAGTCACACACGCCAGAAAAATGGCTTCCCTGGCCAGCAACATGGCGGAAACACCTAGGGCCTACTGCTAATCAGCGTGAGGCAGCTGCTCTGCTAATCGGCAGCCAGGCCAATAGGAAACCTGTAGTAACATGCAGGAGCCAAACAGACACGGGGCTGGAGTCTACAGCCTCGGGTAGCCAATAAGCGGCCAAGTTCGCCTATATCAAACGAGCCGCCACGTCATTTCACGTCTGTATTACTATTTAGTCTGTGTCTACGCGGTAGGTGAGGAAGTCTTGATAACTGGGGCAGTTTTACGTTAGGTAGTCGTACTTCACCTATTTTCACAAGGGGACGTGTGCATTTTTTAAACAGTACACATGAATACACCTTTAGCATGGCGAAAAAAAATGTTGGGTCACATACACACACATGGTTAGGCAGTGCACGGAACACCATGAGTAGAGATGATGGTTAGAGATGATGGTTTATCGCGGGAAAACTTGACTGTTTGCTAGGTTTCAACGTACGTTCAGCTTACCAGAAGATTACTGGCTTTAGTTTGTACGTGAAGATGTTGTCCTATTTGACTGAGCCAATAAGAATCCCGCTATTGTAATATTTGTTGTAAGTTATTGGTCTGCAGACAGCTACGTTGTGTCACAAGTATATCACCCAGTCATACATGTTGTAAGAAACTACAGGGTTTTCAAGGCTATGTTGGCACAAAACATTTTCGCGATATATCATCATCTCTAATGATGGTATATCTAGGGACACCTGTTTTTCGCGAAAAGAATTTTGCCCCACTTTGTTTCACTACTTTACGTGCACATCTGCAGTTCTGCTTCGTGGTAAGTGATTGGATATTTTAATTCTCACGAGCCTTGGTATTCTATCGGCAAATCACAGACATGTGGTTTTGCAGGAAAGTTATTGTAATTGGCTTAGGCAAATGATAGCCATAGACACGGTGCCAATAACCATGAAACAAAACTGCAGATGTGCACGTAAGGTGCTGAAACGAACTGGGGCAAAATTCTTTTCACGAAAAACAGGGGTCCCTAGGTATATCGCGAAAATGTTTTGTGCCAACATAGCCTTGAAAACACTAACACAACGTAGCTGTCTACAGACGAATAACGTGCATCAAATATTATAATAGCGGTATTCTTATTGGCTAGGTCAAATAGGGCAGTAGCTCCACGTACAAGGAAAAGCCAGCAATCTTTTGATAAGCTGAACGCACGTTGAAGCCTAGCAAATAGTCAAGTTTTCCGGCGATAAACCATCATCTCTAACCATGAGATATTCTGTGTGAAATGGTCAGTACAATTCACCAACATTAATTCGATCAATCATGTCTGGGACACTCCAAACTGGACCATTCGTCGTCGTCAACAAACATTAAGGTTGACGCACCGTTATAAGAAAACTATTCGAGTTAAAATTGTTTCGTAACAGGAAACTGCCCTCACAAGTATCGTCTACAAAACTAATACTATTTCATATAAAAAATCATGATTTTATCGCACTTGAACACCCTTAATGCTTTTAGCGTTGGATTATGTACCACACCCTCTTAAGGTTATCCACAAAATTTGTGTTTGTAGTAATAGCCCAGTGGTGCAAAAATGCCTGCCGCGTACCTACAGATGATAAATAAAAAGGCATTTCTCAGCTGAATGCCAAATATGTTTACAATATTTAGTCTCCCAGCGCGTTATAACTTTCTGCCTGAGTAAACCAACAAGTTGGTTTATTACAATTCTTTTGAATTCAATAATCTAGCTGAATATGATTATCTCAAATTTTTTTTCGTGGTTCTAGTATTCAAGAGTCTGAACTCGGTACATGCGTTTCAAAAGAAAGTTGGGCATTGATAACATATTGTAAGACAAATGCAGTTATTAGAAATGCAAAATATGTCACAACTGCGAAAATCATGGTAAAATGCTGTCTTTACGCCTCTCTTCTCGTCTGTTTAGTTTTATCAAAGCAGTATTATACCTGGTAAATTTAAAAGACAAAAATAAAAAAACCTAAACGGGTAGCTAAAGAATTCATTACTAATCTTAGTGAATGCTTCCTGAGAGCTAGCTTCTTTTCCAGAACTAACCGTACACATGAAAATCATCATTCGTACAATTTTAAAAACTCTGCACTCAGGTTGTTCTCCGCATTGCTATCTTAACTAAAGTAAACTAAAAATACCTTATTTAAGTAATTAAAAATCAAATTTTTATGACTTAGTGACAATCTGACACAGCCACAAACTAAATCATTCAGTTTACGATTTCATATTACCGCCTGGACTAAATTTAGCTGTAATGAACATTGGTAACCAACTTAAACGGATGTGTCGCCCAAAATAAGCTCGTATCGCCCCTTTCGTTAATATTCCAACAAAAATTTGAGACGCATATTTTTCAAACATCACTTACTTTTTTTTCTCAGTTCTAATTTTTTTTTCAGATTGAGTGCTGCCCTCCAGGAGAGTATAGGATATTTACTTTTCGTAAATAAACGTAAAATATAATGTTATTTCTACGCCCGGGCATCGCCGTGTAGTGCTGATAGTCCACAACAATTGGAGGGTCTGGTTTCATAGTGAACAATGCACATTTCCTTAGATGTCTAGAAAAATTACTTTTAATTCAGATATAAACTTTGAACTTCAGAATTGGTATTCATTACGTGTTCATTTAGCCATGCGTACGTCTAATTTATATTAATAGTAAATAATGTATTGTTTCAGGATGAAAACGTGGCCGTGGTTCACTATTGCTTCAGACCCTCCAACTATTTAAATGTTTTATTTTAGTGACATGGTTTATTGCAGAGTGAATAAGAAATATACTGTCCCATGTTACGCGGATTGATGTGCCACAGTTGGCAACAACTTAAGACGTTTTCCGCAGCGGTGTTGAGGCTACGTAGTCGCAGAGTTGCATGCATCCCAGGCAAGTGCTATCTGGTTTTCGCCCGCGACCGCACGCCACTATAGTGTTACACGCCGTCAGCTGCCTCATCAATCGCTGCGTCACATTGCAACGCCTTCACCGTCCGCGTAGTGTCTTTTGGACCTCAACTTTTCTTTCCTTTAAGTCGCGAAAACGGGAAAGTGATAAGGCGATTCTAACACGTCCTTCATACACCTCATCATCTCTAGGTGCGGAGTCCTAAAGTAGCGTAGGAAGTGTTTTGTAATGGAACTTCAAGCTAAAACCCCCTTATTTAATTTCTTGGTAGCATTTTTCAAATTCCATTGCTGGTTTCTGTTATATCGTTTTATTATTGCGATTTGTATTTATTCAGTTATAGAAACGAGAGAAAAAATTACCACTTTTGAGGAGCTTGATAGTCATGTATTTAATAACCGACTTAAAAAAAGGAAGAGGTTATCAATTCGGTAATATATTATTTTATGTTTGTTACCTCAGAACTCCGTAATTTATAAATCACTTTGAAAATTTCTTTTTTTTTTTTTTGTTGGAATGGGGATATTTTCAAGGGGGTTCCAATTTAATTTCATTGGCATTGGACCTAGGATTTTGTAGATACACCAAGGAACTCCTAAAATTCTTATAGGAAATGTATAGTGATTGAGATATTGGTAGGTTTATGACAATCCAAGACTTGGTCTGTACCTAACTATGGTCAAGGACTTTCTGGACTGACATGGACTGCGAAGGGACAACGGAACTCCTTAACGACAAACAGCACGAATGTGGAAGGTATGCACCGGAACTCCGTAAAATATCAAGAAATAAAAAATTTTCACACGTATAACACCGACTTCAATAAACAAGTCTACTCTGAAAAATGCACCAAAAAGTAAAAATAATAGGTCTAATAACTTTAATATTAGACTACTTAGAATACAATCAATTTATTAGGACAGTAACATGCAATTATGTTTTGAAAAAAAATATAAAGTTTACTCGAGCTTCTAATTTGAGTATATTGGCGTAAAATAATGCGTTGTTTTACTGTAAAAATCTTGACCGGCTCCTAAAAATGTTGATTGTGTTTGACATTATTAATGATTCATTACTATACATGTTCCAATATTCGCATCTTAATTTTGTTAATACTGAATCTGTCATGTATGTCTTACGTAACTTTAGCTGACACTTAGCAAAAAAAACAATATATATAGATATTAATATATTTCATAAAACTTGTATGATTAAAATTTCATAGAAATCTATTCAGCAAGAACTGGGTTGTTGCGACACAGGGCCCCACACTCAAGGCCTTACACAGACGCTGTAGTTAAAGTGGAGATATAAGCTTTCTTTCTGAGTAGAGTTAGTAAGTAGGTTTTAAAATGAGAGCGAGAGTTAGCTGTGGATGTTGACGCAATAACGTTTCCGTGGAACAAATATTGACCAGGATTATTTCTTTTTTCAAGCGAAGATAGACATTTAGCTTAAGAGGGCGTGGTACATAATTCAACGCTAAAAGCATTAATCTATAATTATAGGTTTCTTGAAGCCAATTTGCGATAATTAAACAATAGCAACCATAGACAATAGTTTTAGCCAACGTTTTAAACAAAATTGTTTCCAGTGTTACGAACTTCTGAGGCACAATCTCTGACCCCGGAATCTCGTACATTTAACTGCGGCGCAAGAGATCACGCGTACATAATTAGTAATTCTTGATATATATTTACTCGTGAAGTTGGCAAATGCCATTATCTAGGATTGTCGGTGAGTATTGTATCCATATTGGCTTCGAAAAAAGCGTAGGAATGATTTGATGTTTTTTTTATTTTATTTATCTCCCACACACTCTTAAGTCGTGAAACGGAACAAGTTTTAAGAACATAACAAGCGAAGTTTCTGGTTTAATGTGTTCTTTGTGTAAACATTAATAGCACATATAGTAAATTCGTAAGTTGTATAGCTCTTTAAAAATACATAAATCTATAGTTTTCTTTCAGAAATATACTCCTATGTTACATACATGCACATCACTGGCTATCTTACAAATAAACTTTAATGATTGCAAATAATTAAACACAATTCTTGCGCATATGCTACAAAAAAATTTCCTCATTACTTGTTAACAGATCAATTAATATGATATGTAAATTTTCATTAACTAGATTCGTATATTTTGCGGCATATCATTAAGAAAAATCTTTGGCACGTTAAATTTTAACCGCGTGTGGCTTTGTACTTTAAAAGGAATCTCTCTAGTTAATAAATTACCAAAGTTTCAAGATTCGTTGATTATTTTATCTTCTCCAAAAGTAATACACCTTCGACAGTAAAATTTTTTGAAACGTACACATAAGTCGAAGTGTCGAAGTGGTTACAGTGGAATATGAATACAGCTGTAACAAATTAACAATTTCATCGAAATATCGTAACATCGTACGTTTTTAATACATAAACGTCTTGAAATAGAAATCCTTTACGTGTCAACGCCTTCGAGCATTGTGAATGAGAGTTTGTCGCCCGTCCGGCATGAAGAGTAGATAGGTTGAGGGTGAGATGAGTGTGGAGCAGCGATGGAATGAGGCTGGGGAAACGAGGATCATCCTAGAAAACCAGCCGCACAACGTTAGCATCTGCCACGTTTCCCACATGTGATCGAATCCAGATCGCCTAGGTGGGAGGCGAGAAGTTTAACCCCTCGACCACCGCGGTTCCTATAGAGTCCACATATTCTTCTATTAAACAAATAATTTACTTATAGTAACATAGTTGCATCCTTTTTTAATACATTTCTCTGTAAAAACCCCGTAGTAACTTATTTTTTGGTAGCAAACCAACTAATACCGAAGCGTTTTTTTTTTTTTTTTTTTTTTTTTTTTTTTTTTTTTTTTTTTTTTTTTTTTTTTTTTTTTTTTTTTTTTTTTTTTTTTTTTTTTTTTTTTTTTTTTTTCAAATTTTCTGTCCCTGTTTAGTGCTGCCGTTCCCTGTTCTCTGCTACACTCAGAGATACTCCTCCCTCCGGTCAATATTCTTGGCTTCCACCCCTATGGGTGCATTCCCTGACAAGAACACGCCCTGTTTTTGCTCAAAAGTAGGTCCGGCGGCAACTGTCTCAGTTATGTTGGAACGATACTTAATAATAACTATTATAGTCTAATAATTCTGAGTAGTTCTGAGATGTTAGCCTTCGTTATTCTCTCATATATTATAATGTTTTAGTAAATATTGAAATGTTACTTCTGTTGTACGTAACCTTACAGTTATTGTGCATGTGCAACAATACCCATGACCTTGCAGAGGTCGACACCAATAAAAACTTTCAGACTTCCTCTCGTGTGTTGAAAAAATAATCAACGCGAAATTAAAAGTTAGCACTTCACGTATATTTCAAATATGAACCGAATGAAAAGAACGTAATAATTTTTAACGAAAAATTTAACTTAGTTGGTCATTTATTTTATAAATACATCTACAACTTCCGGGAAAATTCAGTTTTCTTGCACTGTAACAGTGTGTTTTGAGCAAAGCAAGGTCATTCAAACTATATTTACCCATAGTACAGGATGGCCCAAAAGTCCCAATTCATGGGAAAAACATATAACACTAAATATGTGTGAAGTAAATCGTAGAACGTGCTCAAAATTATTGTCTGAAACATCATAACACAGCTGCAGGCGATCATGAATGTTCGGCAGAATGTTTTTTTTTTTTTTTTTTTTTTTACCATCTCGAGCGTAAAAGCACGGCGTTCGGAAGAAATTCGCTCTTACAAATTCACCTACCTATGATGCGGGACTCTTGGGCAACTCTGTAGATTTTTGGTGGTCCTTGGCCAGCTTTAGTACAATGAACTATCGTTCGCCTGAAGCCGCGGAGGTCGGTAAACTAAAGAAAATCCAAACCTGCTTCGTATAACAGAAACTCGTAAGTAATTGCTTGACTTTAGAGCACGCTTTCCTCAAACAAAATAGTAGGATCTTTACGTAAATCCACATAAAATTATCTACAAACATATTACGCGCCAATGTAGTAGTAGTCAGCGTATAGTTGTGAGATTACTCGTGACGCGCGTTCTTGCACGTACGTATTACTTCTTTTTACTGCTTCCAGCAGGAAAAATCTTCACTCGAAGATGCTCGTAAGTATCCCATACAACACAGCAAGTAACATCAGTGCACGTCAATTTATAACTACAACGTACCAGTGTGACGTGTTTGTGACGTGTGTGTGTCGTGTCGACAGGTATAAACCATCAAAGGGTACAGTTGCGTGTATGTGTATACGATGTTCTAATGTGACGTCACCGGAGAAGTTACTAGCTCTGACGTCACGTGCCCGTGCATCCAACGTGATTCCCAACAACGACGTGAGTGTTACTGCAACATTTTACCAGATGTGCATGATATGTACAATTGGATGCTGTAAAGAACGAAATATGTACAAGCGCCACAATAACCTTCCGCCCTGTATGGTATGTGTGGTGAGCAGGAACATTAGTTTTCGATATAATTTTTGCTTCAGGTTTATTTTAAACAGTTAGCTCCGATATTGCTCAGAGTACGATATGGTAGAAATCTTGAATACAAGCTACATATGCTTTATTTAATAATTTGCCTAGTAGGTTTTTTGTTTTAAAATTGTGTAAGTTTATAATTTTTTTACTGTGACATTCTTTACAACATATTTCAACTATTTTTAAAATACCAAAACTTATTTTCTTGTCTTCACAAAGATCCTGTAGTAGATATATCACAGGTTCTACTTTCACTGTAATTAATTTTATTCCAGCGGTTATGAGAGATTTTTCTAGTTGCACGAGCAGAGAAAAGTAAAATTGCGAATTTATATTCCCTTAAACGTAAACAACATTTGACGACAAAATAAAACATTTGCAAAAAATGAATTTTACTTAGTTCTGAAATTTGAACAAGGTTTAAAAGGAACACAAATATAAATTACGATATTTTTCTCCAGCACCGTTTACATACAATCCTTAAGCCGGGTTCCCAATTAAAATGCATAAGCACAAGATATACATAATTACAGTAAATACTGCACACTATCAAAAGACCTTGTGTGAAGTTTTTTCACGAATGTATCCTTATGAGTAATGGTTTTACGACGAATATGTTACAGTTGTGGCTGTATGGAGTATTCAGAAGGCCAACTAAACTAACGTGAATTGGAATCGCATCTAGTAAGAATAACGATGTTTAATAAGAAATATAAAAAAAACTCTATAATTTAAATATAATGTACAACATTGAAACACAGTCAGGGGTGTAATTTAGGGGTGGCAGGGGGGGGAGAACGCCCCACCCCTGTATTTAGAAGGAAATGTGTAAAAAGTTTTTTGTGTATATTGTTATTTAAATAATACTAACGTAAGCACATAAAACCGATGTTCAATTATTGTAGCTTGTAATTAATACATGCTTAATTAATAAAAAAGATGCAACAAGGTCACTGTCACCAAAAAAAATCTTGCCATTCCCCCCTCCCCCAAGGAAAACCTGAAATGACGCCCCTGAACACAGTTATTTACATAAGCGGTTATTATTTTCGCTTTATTGCTTGCTTATATTTTGAGGTTAAACTAATATACCAGCTATTCAGAAAATTCTTTGCCCTGATTGGCTTCTATCCTATGCGTTCACACAACAATTTAAATACAACCACTTCTAAAGTCGCAATTCCCATGCGCACGATCTGTGTTGAGCAGTTGTTAATAAGTAGGTTCGGAAACACAGTGATTAATTCTTGCGCGAACGACATATGTTCTATGTTTAGTGTTATGATTTCATTCGTGAACCAAGCATAATGTGGTTCACACAATCAAGATTTAAGCATTAAGATCTAAACAGTAGAACTCAGAATTTTTTCAATTACATTGGTTTACACCGAATCATACACAACTCAACTGTTACTGTTGAAATTCGGCGATGGAAAACGCAAGTTTAACCAATCATAGTAGAGGACGATATTCCCATGATGCCATTCGTAATTAATTCGATAGCCGCAATCCTGCTTTAACAAATAATTAGAGGAAACAAACTGAATTTGCCATGTTAAGGGCGCGGTTAACCTTAGTTTTCAACGTCTTTTTTATTTTTTATTTCTACCAGATATTTTTTTCTTATTTTAGACATAAATTGTGATTAAATCTCCCCCTTAGGAAATTTCTGTGTCTCTTATAGTTTTTGCGTAAAGAGTTGTAAACCTAAAAATTTGCACTTTACGGTTTTATGCACGCCACTAAAACCAACTGATATACTAAACCGAAAAAAATCGCAATGTATAAAAATGTTGTAGGCTATGATTTGACATGTAAAAAACCAAAAAATAAAAAACAAGTGTATTTAATAAAAATGCTGAATTCTGAAATAAAAATTTAAAGATTTCAATCATTTTTTCAAAAATGCAAAACTGTAAATTTTTTGTTTTTTAAATATGTCAAATCACAGCTGTCAAATAACAGTCTGCAACATTGTTACATACTGAGAATTTTTTCGGTTTGGTATGTTAGTTGGTTTTAGTGGCGTGCATAAAACAGTAAAGTGCAAATTTTTACGTTTCGACTTATTACGCAAAAACTGTAAGAGACACAAACATTTCCCAAGAGGAAGATTTAGCCACAATTTATGTCTAAAATAAGAAAAATAATAACTGGTACAAATATAAAAATAATAAAAGACGTTGAAAACTGAGGGGATCGCCCCCTTAATCAAGTTTTTGATATTGTAATTATCAGCCGAGCATCGTTTTCATGTCTCGTAATTATTATATACTTATTATTTTATTGAACTTGTTTGACCGTAGACGTCGGTAAAACAACGCTGACTAAAATAGAATATTTAAAGTTAAATAGTTCCCATTGGCTGAACTTAGGCAGTATACTCGCTGTCGTCTACTGCCAATATTTTGTGACATTACTGCATATTTCTTAACTCACACTGGTACTGGTCATTTGTCTGTATCAATGAGACGGGACACCAAGGCGGTGTTAAGAGGGAGTGTTAAAGACTATTTTATTGTATTTTCAGTTTTTGAGCCGTAACATATATTATAATTGTATTAACAAAATTTTCTCTTCCACAAAGCATAGGTTATATTCTTGGTAAACTGCTTGGCGTATATAATAATGGAATCTCTCATTAATTTGTCATGCAGAATCACTGCACGGGAATTATATGTTAACTTTCAAGTATTCTCTGGAAATGATTTTGCATGACAAATTATTGAAAGATTCCATTGTTATTTGCCAAGTAGTTCACCAAGAATATATCCTATGCTCTGTCGAAAAGAACATTTTTATAACCCAATTCGAATGAATGTTATGCCTCGAAAACTGAAAATACAATACAATTGTCCGCGCGCGGCCTACCGCAATTTTCGTCATTATTATTTAATTATTTATTTGTGCTACATATTTTTTTTTCATATTTTAGACACAAAATGTGACTAAACTTGGCTCTTATGAAATTTTTGTATCCTTCATAGTTTTCGCTTAATGGCTTGTTAAAGTCATATTTTGCATGTTTCCGTTTTAACGACCACACTAAAACCAACTGATATACCAAGCTGAAAAAAATCACAGTGGATGAAGACATTGCAGGCTACAATGGCATGCTCATAAAATTAAAGAATAAAAATTATATGTATTTTTAAAAAAATTATTGCATTTTTTAATTTTTCCGTTTCAGCATTTTTTTAAAATGCAAATAATTTTCGTTCTTTAATTTTATGAGCATGCCATTGTAGCCTGTAATGTCTTTATCCACTGTGATTTTTTTTCAGTTTGGTATATCAGTTGGTTTTAGTGTGGTCGTTAAAACGGAAACATGCAAAATATGACTTAAACAAGCCATTACGCGAAAACTATGAGAGATAAAAAAATTTCATAAGAGCCAAATTTAGTTACATTTTGTGCTTAAAATAAGAAAAGAAATATCTGGTACCAATAAAAAATTTAAAAAAAAAATGGAGATGAAAATTGCGGTAGACCGCGCCCTTAACCGGCTCATCTGGTGCGGTATCACTCACCTCTAGTGCAAGACCCTGAAACGGCGTACAGTCGTACCGTAGATCACTCGCCTGACTAACACTTTCAGTTCTGACACCATATTTTTATTGATGAAAAATTTTAAGCGAATTCCATTGCTGGTTTCTAGAGCATACTGTGAATAAATTTTGAAATATAACATGTTGGAAAAGCTGTTTTTTGACATTTTGAGGCGCTCCAAAATGAGTTTTCTGATTAGCGTGCGTTTTGAAACTATCTATCCGTCTGCGTTTGAGGTGTATTTTCTTCTCATAGCATATAATGGCACAATGGATATATGTGGGTTAGTTTAGTAAAACGAATTTACGAACACGATGTAACACATTTTAGGCGCGTGGCAGGCGACGCCCTTAAAGGTGCGGTCTGCCGCAATTTTCATCACCATTTTTTTAATTTTTATACGTGTACCAGATATTTTTTTATTCTTATTTTAGACACGAAATGTGACTCAATTTACCTTTATGACTATTTTTTTTATCTCTCATAGTTTTCGCGTAAGCCTTGTTAAAGTCCAAATTTGAATATTTCCGTTGTAAGGACTGCACTAAAACCAACTGACATACTAAACTGAAAAAATTCACAGTGGATAAAAACTTCGCAGGCTACAATGTCACGTACATAAAAACAAAGAATGTTGTTTTTTGTATTTAAAAAAAAATGCTGAAATTTAAAATAAAATTTTGAAAATGTCAGTAATTTATTTAAAAATACAGAAATATTTTATTTTGTGGTTAAACATAGCCTACCTGAATTTGTAGCCTACAACATCATTATTCACCGTGAATTTGTTCAGTTTGGTAAGTGAGTTGGTTTTAGTGTCGTCCTTAAAACGTAAATGTGGAAATTTTGGGTTTAACAACCCACTACGCAGAAGTTATGCGAGATAAG
>PNEQ01014579.1:91169-128669 GCA_003012365.1 Medauroidea extradentata
TGTGACGTTTCTCATTTGACTGTACCAATCACAATAAGGTTACTGTAACACCACACGTCTGTGATTTGCGTGTAAAACCCCACGACACACGAATGTCAAAACATCCAATCTCTGACCGTGAAGCAAGTCTGCAGACGTGCACACAAGTCACTGACACAAAGTGAGGCAAATTTCTTTTCGCGGAAAGTTCATGTCTCTAGAGATAAGCCATTTATATAAGAGCAAAATTTTGTCACACTTTGTGTCTAAAACAAGAAAAAATAAATACCTGGTACAAATATAAAAATAAAATCATGGTGATGAAAATTGCGGTCGAGCGCGCCCTTTAAGTCTAATTCTTACTGCTTAAGTTTATAATCGTGTAAACTCCTTAACGATGAAAACAGGAGCAGGTTCTCGATCAAAGCTCTACAAACGGCAGCAGGAATAAAACATTTCGCTGCGCTAGCGACGAGAACCGGTGCCAGCGACAAATACGGGCAAACAGCTTGAGTCGCAGTAGCAACAAGTAATCATATTGTGACCTTGTCGCATGTTCCGTTATCAGCCTTGACCACCGCTGCACGCTCTGCTACCAACAACGGCACATTCTACGACACCAATGTTCACTCAGCAGACTGCATGTTACTACACAGCTGTATTTATTTTGGAAAAAAAATTAATTTCTTTTAATTAGTCGGATTTCACCGACATACACAAAAGTCATAACATATCAACAGGCAGTTGGCATACATGAAGTATGGTTGATAGCGCGCTGGCATGATTATGTTGCTGTGTTACAGTTGTTCCTACTGCCTGTGTGTTAGTGGCGTAGTGTGAGGCATAGTGAAATGTTATGTACTGCAGTAATGACGCCCCATAGTAACACTATCCTACCCGCGCTCTATCAATCATACATCATGTATTGCCAACTTTAGCGCAGAAACGGTGCGTTTTTGGACCTATGTTCATATAACACTTTTTGTTCCTCTACACGTGAAAATTGCTTCCCTAGAATTTTGTCATAGAATTTTGTTTTGCAACTTTATATGTATATATATATATATATATATATATATATATATATATATATATATATATATATATATATATATATATATATATATATATATATATATATATATATATATATATATATATATATATATATATATATATGCATATATACATATATACATATTTATTTATATAGTGCTTACCTAATATGGATAGAGTTATGCAAAAAAGATTGAAACCATATTTCAATTCTTATCCAAAAATAATATTCACGTCTAGAGGAATTTGACAATCTTACTAAATATTATATCCTCATATTAATGAAAATATGACAAGTATTTTTAAGTAAACCATAACACATATTCACCTTGAGGGCATTCGCGATACTTCAGTGTTATTTGTGTGTAGATTTAGCTGTTGACTCTTTTTTCGTAACATTGTCCATAGAACAATAGATAGTTTAGAGTACGATTGAAATATTGCATTTAAATGACACATAGGTTCCGCTGCCATTAGCACAGGCAAATTTGCACAGATAGTTAAAATCACTTCATTTTTTTTTTTTGTGAATGTTTTAATGCGGAATTTTGTGACGTATTGCGTACGAGGCAAGAGACGACTAATACAAGTGTTACCAAGTCACAAGAAGAATATAATAGGCTCGATGCTCACTACAGAACTTATAGAAGTTTGCTTTATTTTACAGATGACGTTTTTTGGCAGAACAATTTATCCCAGCACTCTTGCTGGACGAGGTAGCGCAGCGGTAAGACGTTTGGCTGACAATCGAGAAGACTCGGGTTCGGTACCCGGCTCAGGCAATCCTGATTTCGTTTCTCCGTGGTTTCCCGAAATGACTCTAGATAGATTCTGGGACAATTCCTTAAGAGTTGTGTGTACTGGTTTCATATTTCCTAATTTTACGCGCGTTAACAGCGGAGTGATAAGGGCCAGAGCACCGCTCTCGACGATAGACACATGGTCTCTATTCGCAGCACACTCAACTGCCGTGCAATGTTTTCGTAGAACTCTTTTTCCTATGGGACTCTAAACAGTTACCCTAAAATTTTATTTTTGCTTAATATAAAGTAAAGACCAATGTACTTATGTTGCAATGTACGGATTCAGGTCGAATTTTCAAAGTTATAGCAGTCTAAAAAAAACTGTTTTTAGCCATTTCCAGAGGCCCCAAAATCATGTTTCCAATAAGCATACTGAATTTTCCTCATTAAAAACTCCGTTTCTAAGACCGCCAACACAGCTATAAAAAGGATTTTCAGACTGTCGTATTTCAAAATATATTAACCGGATGTACTGTATGTGAAACTCAGATTGAAACGTGCGCTGAATTTTGCTACAGACTTCCACCAGTAAAATTAGATCGTCGCTGCTTAAAGTACCATAGTAAAACTTGATCGGCGAGAATATTGCAAGCTACTGCAGCGCTTCGTTCGTTGCGGCGATGCGGCACTTGATGCGCGCTTTGTGGTCGTCCTTACAGCTCTGTCTCTCTTTAGCCTCAAACGCGCGGTTAGGCGGTGCCCTTAAGGTGGCCGCCTACCTCAGCCGCCTTGCAATATGCAGATATTTGGTCGTTACAAGACTGCTCAGAAACTGCTCAACAAGCATGAGTGACATCTGCTTAGGAACAGCATTCAATAACCTTACAATTCTGCATATCCATTTAAAATTCACAACTACTCATTAAGCCATATTTTATAGCGACCAAAAATTGTGAAAAAAAAAACATTTTTAGACCTTATTAGGTACAAAAATTTCAAATTTTGGCGCTTAATCTGTTTAAATATATAGGCAAACAGAATATACCTTTTCCTTTCATAATAAGTAGCGGCCTATATTTTTCGTGAAAAGGATTTTGCCATCACTTTGTTACAATGCATTACGTGCACATCTCCAGCTCTGATTCGTGGTCACTGAATCGATATTTTATCTCTTACGAGTCTTGGGATTATACCGGCAAATCACAGACGCGTGGTGTCGCAGGAACGATATTGTAATTGGTTCAGTCAAATAAGATACGGCTCTTCATATAAACACACTGCCAATAACCATGAAGTAGAATCGCAGATGTGTACGCAAGACAATGAAACTAACTGGGGCAAATTTTTTTTTCGCGAAAAACACGGGTCCATTATAATTAGTAATATAATTGATAGGGTCTCAAATAAATGTCTTATAAGGGCAAGTTATCGACTAGAAGACTGCACGTCAGTTCAGTGACTTGCGCCTAGAGGCCAGGTTGAGGGGGGAAGAGTGTACTATATCGCCCTTACCGCTTCCGCACTTCTAGGCATCAAACGCGCAAAACACATCTACTCAGGCTGCTACCTTAAGAAATACCTTAGCCGTCTCCTCTCACAGTTCCTGTTAGTAAAGTTGTGCGTAACCGTCTGTGATGACCTTACTGCCGACAAGACAAAACCTACGTAAACAAAAAAAAAAGCATTCAATTTTTTAAATTATAATTTTAACAAAATATCTGTTTCCAAACACGCAGTGAAACTAGAGGAAACAATGGTTGAGCGTCGATGTAATGTCGTTGACCTTGTTACGTTAGCCTCTCTCTTCGCCGCCAGATAACTGACTCATCTTCTCTTTTTTATCCAGCCGAACTTCCGCCCGTAGCGTGTACTGCGTCCGTGCACATTTTGCAAGTTGTTTTCTGTCCAGTAGATATCATTATTCGGCGAACAAGAAAACTATTACAAGTCGTATAAGATGCTTAATTTCTTAACATTTCTCTGCCTATTTGCCATTATAGGCCTCGGTCACGTGCCCTTTCCAAACAAGATTATCCCGAAAATGTTTCACTTTTGCATTCGGTGACGCAACGACAGATGCCGTTTAGATCACAATAATTAACCACTTATCTAAACCGGTTTCGTATCACAACATCAATTCTCGATCAGCGCTATGATTGGCTCGTTGATTTCAACAATGCATTGCTACAGCAAATTGGCAGCCAGATAGCGGGAAAATTAGCAATCGTTAGAGACACTGGAAAATCGCGAAAATATTTAACATAGTCTCCAATAAACTGTATTATCTCAATCGTGGCACGTGTGAACAGTTTTCTAGCAAATCACACACGTTCTGTGTTAAAACTGTACAGTTCTAATTGGGTCTGTTGAAGAGGGACACAGCACTTCATATAAACTATAGCCAATATAGGTGCAAAACCTTCAGTGTTACACATAGCATGCTGGAGCCTAGCAAATAATCAACTTTTCCCGCGATTTACCAGTGTCTCTAACAATCGTCTGTAAAAGTATTATGTTTTTTTTATTAAGTAACAGTTGTGCGAGCTACATTTTTTTCGAAAACTACGGAACACGAAACACAAGGTTATACATTTCTGTAAGCATTACCATCATTTCGGCCAGCAATATTAATGTCCGTGTAACATACATCAAACCTTACAATATCATGATTCTTATTGGCTCAGTCAAATAGGATAACAGCTCCAAGTACAAGATAAAACCAGTAATCTTGTGACAAACTGAACGTGTATTGAAATCTAGCAAACAGTCAAGTTTTCCCCGTGATATATAATCATCTGTAGCCATGACGTATGTCAGCAAATCATACATTTTACAAGAAACTGCAGCTTTCTCATGGGTATGTTGTCACAAAGAAAATCATCTCCGAACGTAACCAATTAAATTCAGGTTATAATATTCACGTAATCGCCACATTATTCTGACAAGGATTTGTAAAAGTACAGAGAATTTATTTGTAAATTATTCGTTTATTAAGTTACAAAGGTAAAATTTGTAATACTGCAAAGGAATTCCTTGTATATACCGACACTTCCGTAGGTGTAATTTTTTTTAATTACATGGCATTTCTTTGTAGTGTTACAAGTTTTTGTAAATGTAGGTACACAAATTTTCGTTATAAAATGATTTGTTTATATAATTACAAGGATTTTCTCAGTAAAAAAAATTAGAAATAATTTGTAGTCTACTAACATAGCAGGTTCACCGGAAAGTGCATCGTTATTCAAATATTACATTCTCTGGAAAGCATATTTCTGGAATATAGTGAATATTAATATGAAACGCATTATTCAAAATCAAATAAAGTTGTATCACTGAAATTTACGTTTAATGAATACGAATTAAAAAAATAGCGTGTAAGTCAAAATGTCCTAGAGATAGAAAGAGTAGTATCTCAGCACGAGGATGAGGGTTCGAATCTTAGTGCTTCTATGAACTCTTTTTATTTAGAAAAATTGCATGTAAAATCGGTTCTTTCGAAAGTTATTTAATGAATATGCTTAGTGTGTAACATGAAATATAATTTTTATCTTATTGCAAGTACAAAGTCTATATCTTGAAAGTATACAAAAATACATGTAGTATTTTTTTTTACAAGAGCAACCATTGTAGTTTACAAAGAATTTTTTAGCAACTGGGTTTCCAAGAAAGAAACTGTGCAGAGTTTGACAGACGCCTAGGCGTGTGATCTCAGGTGCGATGCCCTGTACATTGTATACATTTAATTTATAAGTGGATATATTTACAAGGTTAAACCGCTCGGTGGGGAACAACTACAGGAGACTATCACTCAGAGGATGATAATGGTGATGACGTTTTACCCCAGGGGCTGTATTGAACCTCGAGGGGAACACCTGAGGCGCGACTATGCGAGGGTGAAACTACAGAGATTAGTCATTGCCTTCCGTAGAAAGAGAAAACACACAACACACAATCCTAGAGCCATGATTTCGTCGCTAAAATATTATGGCGCCATATTGCTTCAATGCTTTGTGTGCGGAACAACGAGCTATATAGTTAACATAGAGGGGCGGAAACGCTTCCAAAGTGAAGCCCAATTGAACGGCTGTTTTGACCCCAGAAAACATGGCGATCAGCAGTGTGGCCAACATTATGTTAAAAATCCGTCATTATGTTCGCATAAAATCCGTTACTTTATAGTTTCACTATATTCCCGCTAAACACAGGAAAAAATGCCAATAATTATTGTAATATATTATACTGTAATAAAGTTTAAATTAGCATAATCGCTCTCGTCTCTCGACCGGAAGTAAGAGTCCGCCATTTTATCTAGAGTCAAAATACCACGTTCGATTGGGCTTCACCTCAGAGCCTTGGAGATTGCTGTTTCCGCCCCTCTATGTTTACTATATAGCTCGTTAGTGTGGAACGTCTGCAGGGCTTCTTTACGGTCAGCGATTGGATGTTTCAGCTCTCACTTGTCTTCTAGGTATATTGGCAAATCACAGACACTTGGTGTCAAGTAGCCATAATATTATTTGTGTAGTCAAATGGGAGATGTAATAGGACGAAAAACACGCTGCCAATAACCACGAAGAAGAGTTGCCGCTGTGCACATATAGCTTTGAAACAAAATGGTGCAAACAATTGTTTAAATCTTGGGTCTACCTAATCCTGAGCTCGTGGAGGTGACTTTAAGTTTTTCGCTCCGGCCACGAATCGAACCCATGATCCTTAGCACTAATCTCTGATCGAAGCTGTGTGACCATGTGACGGTTAGCAGCAAAAATTGTCGTATGGACATATGTCCAGAAACTCATGGTGTCTGTGCTAAAGAGTATTTATTATTCATTGCGCCTATGTAAAGTACAATGCAGTAGCCTATACGTAGAGAAGAGGGTATATCGCAAAAATAATTTGTACCAACGTACCCTTGAAAACACTGTAGTTTCTTACTACTGCAGACCAATAACAGACATCAAATATTACAATATCAGGAGTCTTATTGGCTCAGTCGAATAGGGTAACAGCTCCAAGTACAAGCTAAAGCCAGTAATCTTCTGGTAAGCTGAACGTGTGTTGAAAACTAGCAAACAGTCAATTTTTCCCACGATAAATCATCCTCTCTAGGTATACGACATACTGTGATGACTAGGGCCACGATTTTGTCGCGAAAAGATTTTTGCCCCACTTTGTTTCAGTGTCTCACGGTCACATCGGCAGTTCTGCTTCAAGGTTATTGGCAGCGTGTCTTTGTTCAGACACGTTTCTCATTTGACTGCACCAATCAGAATAAGACTATTGTGAGTCTGTACGTCTATAATTTGCCAAGACCAGTGAGAGTAAAATCATCCAACCACAGACGATGTAGCAGAGCTGCAGGTGTGCACATGGCGCATCGAAACCAAATGTTGCAAAAATCTTTTCGCGATAAAATCGTGGCTCTAGTGATGACACAATAGTTATACAAGATGTTCGAAGTGGCCTCCACGAGCTTCCAAGCACTTGCGTAAATACACGACGCAGCAGCAACTGACGCACACGTTTCAATGTGCTATCCTTAGAGGCAACGATTTTTTGGTGAAAAGAATTGTGCAACATATTGTTTAAATGCCTCACGTTCACATATGCAGCTCTGGTCCGTACACTCTAAAAATAGTTTGTAAATTTACCAGACGTGCGTATAGAAGCGCTAAGAAAGTAGGTATGGTTGAATAGTTACCAAGACATACATGTCAACACTCTTAAACCTAATTATAAAACAGTCATATGCGCACTAAAGTTACCAGACTTGTATTGTAACATTTGTAAACTTTTGCATATTTACAAGACGGAAGTATTGTAACAATCTTATACTACGTCTGGGATAATAACTTCCTAAACATTTGAGGAAGTTTCTTTACAGTGTAGTTGTGGCAGCGTGAATTTGTGTAGAGGCGTCACTCATTTGCCTGTGCTGATGAGAATAAGGTTACTGCGACACTACCCGTCTGCGATTTGTGGGTATATCGTAAGTAAGTTGATAGTTAAAACAGCCAGTCACTGAACACAAAGCAGAGCTGCAGACGTGTACGTGAGCCACTGAAACAAAATGTTGCGTAATTCTTTTCACCAAAAATCACTGTCCCTATACCATCCTGCAACCAATGACGTCACAGGCACCATTAATGCGTTATTTCAGTGTCTGCACGTGGGCTCCGCACACCGCCTTTCAGCTGCCCTCACAGGTTGCCAGTTGCCTGGTTTGTTCTCATACGTGCTTTCTGTCGTTGAAACCTACGCTGTCAAAGATGTATCTCCACCTTCAAGTAGGTGTAACTCCCTTGGTACAAATTTCTGGTCATGTGCCCTTATTACTTTTTTCCTCCTTATCCTCTCAGACATTGTCTCTTGCAGTTTGTCCACACTGAGAAAAATCGCCCTGCAAAATTTGTTCACTAAGGGCCTTTTCCCAAGATAAAATTTTGCTTCAATTTTCTTTCCAATTTATTGAATTCATTTATTGAATGTCATGTGACGACATACTGTCTTCATAACCACGGCCATTTTGTCTTTCAGTTTATTGAATGTCATGAATTTCGTCAAATATTCTCGTTTCGAACATGTTTGTAGTTTTCTTGAATGAAAATGTTTAAGAATATAAAATAAGTTTTCCTAACATCATTAATTCGAATATCATACTTATTGTATTTTGTATGCGAAATATGCAATATTAAAAATAAATACAAGCATAATTTATTTTAAACAATATATACAAAAGTAATAAGAAATGTTATATTGGCTAAATCAAGTATTTTTGTGTCGTGCAGGAATAGTAGATAATTATAAAATAGCTACATTATTTATTTTGTGCTTCATTTATTTATAAATTGTGTGATAAATTTTCAAGTGGTACCTTCAATGTTTATTGAATCAAATTTTTGGAATCGTCATGCTATTCAATAAATTGAATTCAAGAAATATTTGACCGTGTGAAATTGCCTTAAGCATTAAAATTGTACTGTTGAACATTACAATTATTTCAAGAAATCAAATAATGTCTTCATGCACTGTTATTAATTATATAACTGAAGAATATGTTGTGTGTAGTGCTAAGATCACTCGTCTCCTTTCACGATAATCAGAACTTAATTACTATTGGGGTTTCTCCTGTCTTTGGCCCGTTGTGGAAGTTTCCATAGGCATCCGCGTTTACTCGGAGTGCTTCCTTGTGCTACTTTGCGTTCCGTCGTAGCTTCATCCTCACTTAATTTCACCCTCACTAGCATTTAAGTGGTTGCTGTTTATTAAGCATTAATTTGTCCGTATCGTGAAATATAGTTGGAGTAATGATACCCTGAAAATCGACTGCTCAGTTTAACAAATTAAATATTTTAAATTAATCCTTGAAAACAAGCAATGCCACTTTGGATAGTGTACAGGAAATGAAAGACAAGGAATTTTTTGATGTTTATTTTAATTAATAATATTTTACAATATATTTACTGTATAGCATTACAACGAAAATGTTCACTGCATGGGCACGCTGAAAACACATGATCGACGTATTTTTTTGTAAGAAGTTATTACCACCCAAAATAAACACAATCCGTTATGACTCCTGTGTAATATATGCAAATAATTTGTAATAATTCTCATGAATTACAAGCTGAGCTGTGCTATCCGAGCTGGTACTTCTCGCTGATTTCACACCGCTGATCATAGGTTGGAATCAAACAATTCATGTTTTGGGATAACCGGCAAATTGATAGAGCAGTGAACGTCATTACCACTTCATGATTAGTAAAGAAAATATATTTCATTGTATTGTGATGTCTCCCAACACCGACACGAATATCAATGAACGTCTAGTTGCATCATCACTGCTTTACTTGTTTTGAATCCAACTTCCTTGTACTTTTGGAATAGGTCTACACATGTGCCACAAGTTAACACTCATTTTTAGCACATATCTACCAAGTAACATTCAAGAGTATTATTTACAGACTTCGTAGATCTAACTTTTATTTATTATGATTGTTGAGTAACTTGTATACATGAAAAGAATAAGAAATGCCAACCGTTTTCAGAAACTTTAGAAATAAATATTGCTTTAAATTGTATTGGAGATCCAAAAGCACATCACAAAACAAGTTAATTAAAACTTTTTGTGCAAACCTTTTGTTTAAAGAACCATTACAATGTAAAATTGCTTCAGTCAGAAATACACAAACAGCGATATTTTTCTGAATAGCGGGAATATCAACAAAGTATACCTCCTGAGACATTGCACTTCCGACTAGTCCGCTATTTTAAAAAGCAGTAGTGTGTAGATTGTATACATTATACATTGTTTACAAATGTTTCCAACGTTCCGAGTTTCTCGAGTCACATTGTTAATATTATGCGCAAAAACCTACACATCTAGTGAGTCTAGTGTCATCACAAGCCAATCCTAATGTGTGCCAAGTCTTGTTTGCCGTTTTTGTGGGTTGCGCGCGGATATACATATAACACGTTGAACAAGCGAATTTACTTTCCATATCTTGCTATTGTGGGCTTTATTTTATCTTTTCAATTCACCTATAAAGCATTCCCGTAAATCCACGTCCCAAAGGTGAGCATCCGCTGTGGAATACCACGCAGCGTAAACATCCCTTCCACTTACCTTATCAATGACTGGAGACTTATATGATATTTTTTATGTAGATATTAAATTTTCACACTACAATTTACCTCCAGAGACTCACGTCTCCTGAGCCCTTGTTTCGGTTATGAGCAACATTCAAAGATATAAAAATAAATGCTGGAGTTTGATGTTAGAATAATTTATCTTTGATTACGTACCGACATTACATCGTGACAATGTACGTAGCAGCCATGGCAACACTCACAGAATCATGTATTGAGAAAGGTGGCACAACGGTAACATGTTGGCCTTGTATTCGGGAGGATCCGGGTTCAATCCCTCGCTCCGGTCATCCTGGTAACTGTTTTTCTGTGGTTTCCCCAAATAGCTCCAGTTTCTTTACATAGGAAAGGGCCGACTCCTATCCCAGTTCCTGTCCACGCGCAAATTTGTGTGTAACCGTCTCTCTTGAGGTCGCTGTCACAATAATGTTTAACAATAAAATTATAAAAACAGTCATGCGAGTCTCACTGTTCACAACAGCACAAGGATTAACTACAAATCCCTTTCCAATAGAACAATACACACCTGATTGAGCATACGACAGGTGACATTAAATATATAAATAAGTGCAATAAATAAGTTAACAGACTTTATAAAATGAACTAAATGCATATAAGCATTCTTACTGAGAATACAATCTTAGACTAACTGTTCGGACTATAGTGAATCACGGAAGCGTATAAGACGTATTTACAATTATTGTAGATAGCATATGTATTACTTCAATGTGTTTATTAAAACTGACACATCTATTTTATCTTAAAATGTCGTATACTATAAAATACACACACACACTTCTATATTTGTAGTTATAAAACATTATTGACTGGCCATTTAGATTTATAACTTAGTATTTTTTCTCGCGGTTGTCAGATGTAGCGAGTTACAAGTTTATTAAACAGCTTTTTAATTTTCTTAGAACAAGTCTTATGACCTCATTGTTTTATCTCAAAGTTCGTTTATTTTATGTTTTGTTTCGTGTTTCAGTCGTTTTATTTATGACCTGTACGAACATTAGTAAAAGTACGCAGAGAAATTAAAGAGAAAATGACAACGTCAATCAACTTTCCACTATCCACAGTAGCATGGGAGCTACGCATGAAGGAAAAGGAAAGTCGGAAACGCACTTGAATTGGTAAAGCGGTCACTTGTCGCACAGAACTACGCAGTGTTTGCCAGTGTTATGAGGCGGTTACCGCAGCAATAACATCGTACAAACATATCGAGTGAAAGTTGGGATTCCCGGCTGACTTTCCGATTGATTCTTAGACATTCAGTTCGTTTAAAATTTTCTTAAAATAACTTTTGATGAAATAAAATTTGAAATAAATAATTACGTTATCCTATTTTAAAAATAACTTTAAATTATTCCACAGAATCATTATAATTATCTAAGTCATAAGGTCAATTAAGAGTATGGTACATTGGGACTACTTAAAAAATTTTATTTTAAAACAACAGAGAGAGAAAATTATCGCAGTCTGGAACCAAACATATGATTAGTCATTACAAAAACGTAGGTAAATATCAAATAATATACTCTTGTTTTATTTACACAATGCCAAATACATCTTTGTGAGAATAATGAACATTATTATGTAATTATATAAAAGAAAGTACATGTCTTACTATTAAAATATGAAAGATAATTATAATAAAAAATAAATAAAAACAAATTGTTCATCATTAGAAGAAATTTTACACAAACCTGAACAGTGTAACAAAGAATATGAAATAAAAAAGTAATAAATTACACTGAAACAGTAAATTTGTCTGGACTCCATTTTCGTTAGCAGACAGTTTTATATCAAATCTGCGGAAAACATCATATTGCCCACCTACCTTTAAGACATTTTTTCTGTGCCGTAGTTTATATAGCAGTAAACCTAATTGACTGTATATTGGTTTCTAGATGGTTTTTCTTCTCACTGGAGTAGTGCAAAAGGTTGCAGTGTATTACGAGGTAGCCGTGCTTAACACCTAGAGGTCAATTGTTAGCAAATACTCTGTTGCAAAAGTAAAGTAAACGACAAACAATTGTTTAGCTCAATATCTTATTTGTTCTACAGCACGCGAAGTAATATTTTTTTATCGGTTTGTTCTGTGTCTGTGCAAAAATTCTGTTAAGTAGATTTATATTTAATAATTTCGGTCTTATTCACGAACAGCCAAATTTAGAATTCAAAATCTCTAATTACTAAAGGACCTTAGCTGCATAAGCACTTGGCAGTGACTTTGTTACAATGGCAATTGTTTTTACTGGTATTCTAAGCTTTTTTTACTAGTTTTCCAACAATATTTGTAGCCTGTCTACCCTGACTGAAAAATTTAATTGAAGATTCGAAACATATGGCTGAAATAAAACAAAATTAAACTAATTTTTTAATAATAGTATTGTTGGTTTTTAACTCAACTCTTATCATCATAAAAATTTCTCAATTTTATGTTTTTACCCATTTGTGTGTTTACTAGTACACGTTTACAGTTATGACATTAATCTAGTTGAACCGGTTATTTCCAACGTTCTTTGTGTCAAAAGTCAAATTCATAACTGTAACGTTTTCCAACTTATCTATATTAGAACTCACTTACATAATAAAATGGACAGACTACCTAAGGTATTTAATTATATTTTTAATGTCACCCGCGGTAATGGTTTCGCCTTTTACCAACTGTAAAACTAAGAAATCTACGTTTTTTCTTACACATCTCAAAAATACACATACACACACACACATATATATATATATATATATATATATATATATATATATATGCTACTCACATTCATCGAATTTCCTCACTGACCAAAAGTTTAACCTACAACGCGTTCGTAATATTTTCAGGTCACCCACAGCCCTCCTATGTTACATCAGATGGTAAGGTTAGGCGAGGTTAGGTTAGATTAGGTTATGTTAGGTTATGCATAAATGAAAATACTCGGAACGCGTTGTGGGTGAAATCACATTGGGTAATATGTAGTATCCATAATGCCAAAAGTAGCATCGCTTCGTGTACTGCGCACATCGCAATATCCAATACGCATTGCATTTCCATTTGCCAAGTGACCGGAATATATACCCATAACTCGTATTGTACATTACGATGTACCCACGATCGTATTGCGGGTAAAATTTTCGCCATTGGGCGAATTCGAGGACTGCGAGTAACACATTTTATCATGGGTGAAACGAACATTCGAATAACACTGTACAGCTTTCTTTAAAACATTTTTCAGGAAATAAGCAAAAGAAAGCTTATTTCACAGTATGAACACAGAGAAATTATATAGTAATTCGTGAACGTTGTGCATAGAAAGTGTTGAAAATATAATGTTATACTTTAAAAATATTTCTGGGAAAAAATTGAAAAAAAAAAGTATAATTACTATAGGTCTACTAGAGTAACGATGTACATCCTTAGATAAACAGTATTATCTCAGAACAGTCAGTCAAACTCCATTGCAATAGTAAGGCTGTCTAGAATTAGAAATTTTGGGGAAAAACAATATTAACAAGATAAAACAAGCTACAAAATAAAAATAATTTTAACGGCTTGAATTTATCTTCACCAAACCATATATCGACATGAGATAAACACGTGGTACAGTTGACTCAGTCGTCGCATTGTAAATAATTCAGTGCCTCGTTGTAAAGGCAACCGAAAATTATAAGTCAGCGGAAAATTTTTATTCTTCACTTCGTCTACCTTATTTTACAACAAAGTGTCTTTCCCATTTGGTAAGAATTTTGTGCGCTCATAACTAAGGTACACTGAAAAAAAAAGCTTATTGGTCACCACAAAATTTTTTTGAGGCTACAACCATTTTTTTTTTTTTTTGCTATCCCCAATAAAATTTTGCACTGACTGCAAAAAAAGTTTGTAACCACTACAAAAATTTTTTGTGAAATTCATATTAACAAAATATTTTGTGGCCACCACAATTCTGGTTTTTCTGTGTATCTGTACCGAGTCTGGCCCAGTTCTCAGTATGACCCACTAGACGCTATTGTGTAGTAATGCGATGATCGATGTGGGGTCGATACACACTAATCTCCAGTATGAACATACACCATCCATAAATATATGTCTTACATCATCCATGTGTAATATTAGTAGTGTAATTAATGACTTAGACACACATGATTTTTGAACCTTAAGCGGGCCATATTCGGTACAGGCAACTTACATAACGTTAACAACAGCAAATCAACTATTTTCTGAGGAGCTGGATTTTTTTAGTAGCAACTCAATACATATTATATCCCTGTAGTCTTCTTTGGAAAACACGTCCGCATTGCATACGCGGTCCTGAAACATGCAAACAGTGAATGTTATAACCTGATTTTTAACTGTCAAAGCAAATTTTAGGGACCACTAATTTTCGCGAAAAGATGTCTGGCCCAACTTGATTCACTGCGTTACGTGCATGCCTGCAGTTCTGATTTATTGCTATTGGCAGCGTGTCTTTGTAGAAAGACGTTTTTCATTTGCCTGTAAATGAGGTTACAGTGGTACAAGATGTATGTGAGTTGAGGTGAAATGTTAAGACACGTAACAGTTAAAAATATCCAATCTCTGACCACGAAGCTGAGCTGCAGTGTGCACATGAGACACTGAGACAAACTGGTACAGATATATTTTCGGCAAAATTAAGGGACCCTACGTGTTTTATGGTGAGTGAGTGAGAGGTTCTTGGTCAGCACTTAACATCGAGGTCTTTAGCGCTGTTGAGAGGGTGACATGAGGTGAGTATGGAGCAGCGCCGGAATGATAATGGCGGGGGAAACGGGAGATCCCCGAGAAAACCCGCCGACCAACGGCATCGTCCGGCTCCCACATGCAAAAATCACGTGTTTTATGTTAACAGTCAGTGATAAGGTAGTGCTCATAACCACACAATCGTGCATTAACTATAGTTTTGTGTCACTGATGAATAAGCAGCTGTAGTTAAGTTCACTGATCTTACGTAGAGTAACAGTAATATTTTCCAAAAGTGCAGTAGCGAAACGCTATGTGTAGCCATGCACACTCTACGAGGCACATTCGTTACGCCTTAGAGGTGTAACTTTCAACTCAATACGTAACAGCAATACTTCACTCACATTTGTTGGCGGTTGTTTCGCCGAAACAAATTTTCATTTTCGAAACTAATGTTATACACAACTACCACGACGACCTCTCCTTTGAACATCTTGGGGGCGGCGGTGGACGAATGGTCAAACCATTCGCCTCCCACCAAGACGATCAGGATTCGATTCTCGGCGGGGCCGGTCCCCGGATTTCGCATGCATCAAGCCGGACGATGCCGTTGGCCGGCGTGTTTTCTCTGGGATCTCCCGTTTCCACCGCCCTTTTATTCCGTCAATGCTACACACTCATATCACGTCACCTTTCACCAGCGATAAAGACCTCGATGTTAAGGGCGCGGTCTACCGCAATTTTCATCATCATTATTTTATTTTTTATTTCTACCAGATATTTTTTCTTCTTATTTTAGACACAAAATGTGACTAAATTTGGCTCTTGTGAAATTTTTTTTATCTCTCATAGTTTTCCCGTAATGGCTTGTTTAAGTCATATTTTTGCATGTTTCCGTTTTAACTACACTAAAACTAACTGATATACAAAACTCAAAAAAATCACAGTGGATAAAGACATTGCAGGCTACAATGACATGCTCATGAAATTTAAGAATAAAAATTATTTGAATTTTAAAAAATTACTGGAACTGAAAATAAAAATTTAAAAATTTTAATATTTTTTTTAAAAATACAAATAATGTTTATTCTTTAATTTTATGAGCATGTCATTATAGCCTGCAATATCTTTATCCACTGTGATTTTTTTGAGTTTGGTATATCTGTTGGTTTTAGTGTTGTCGTTAAAACGAAAACATGCAAAATATGACTTTAACAAGTAATTACGCGAAAACCATAAGAGATAAAAAAAATTTCTAATAGCCTAATTTAGTCACATTTTGTGTCTAAAACAAGAAAAAAAATTATCTGGTACAAATACAAAATAAAATAATGATGATGAAAATTGCGGTAGACCCCGCCCTTAAGCGCTGACCACAATCTTACTCACTCACTCACTTTGAACATCTCTTACATTAGTAAGGTATATTTTCCCTTTCTTTTCGTTTTTTAAACAATTCGCAATTACTGTAAGCGTCATATTTTTTCACTCCTTCAGTTTGGAACGTACAGTTTTTTTTCGCTCAGAGGTACAGAAACTACATGAGTTCTGTCCATGTCAATTTTATCGCTGCCCTCGAAAGGGAAATACATTAACTATTATAGCAGGTGATACGAGCTGTTTATACATCAATATCCCACGCTTCATGACTGGTGCTGGTGAAAAATTCGTAACCTACTAGGCACGTTCAAGTTCTCTACTTAGGCTTATACACTATGTGGTTCATCTCACTAATTCCACTTTGCATGATTTCTTACACATTAATAGAGAAAAGCAATCTCTTATATGACTAGCTATAAACATTCAAATTACATAGGTCACGTTCCTACTATTTGAATAATCCACATGGATACGTATTACTAGAATGTGCCTCATATGGCAGACGTGTGGATTCTACCACAAATTACAGCTGTTGCGTCTTACTTACAGGAATAACAATGACATTTATAGATCAACTATCTACACTCATTATTTTTCGTTCGTTGACAGTGAAAATATCAAGTGAACAACAGTTTGAGACAGCTAGAAATAAAAAATTTAAATCTGTGAATTGCAAGTGAGATGGGACTTGGGAGCAGAGGTAAAACACTCGCCTCGCATTTGCGACGACTCGGGTTTGATCCCCGGCTCTAAATATCCTGGTTTCGGTTTCCCATGGTTTTCCGAAATCGCTTCAGAAGAATACTGGGAAGGTTGCTTAATACAGACCTTAGGCAAATCCTTCCCCCTTCCCATTTTGTACCACAACCAAGGCCTTGTTCTGTTCGAGGACACGTAAATTATTATTATTATATATATATATATATATATATATATATATATATATATATATATATATATCATTTGATGTGACAGAAAATATTTTAAAGTATATTTTCAAATATTTGAGAGAGCAAAAATGTTCTAGATACTGTATGTTTACACGCCGACGACACGAGAACGACACTGACGAATGAACTTAGGCCCACACAAAGCGGACGAATACAAACTTCACTGAAAATATAGGTCTAACCTGCACTGAAAAACTGGTTTTGTTAAACAAATCAAACTTGTTTCACAAAACCGAACTATTCATAACTAAGCAGGGCATTTTTTTTTTCTGAATAACAATTTTGATCTCCTGATTTGTTGCTCCGAATTACAAGATTAGTTTGTCGCAACAATATATTGTCTGGCTCTACATACAGTTTTGATTTGAACAATTCATAAAAATATTCAACAAGGTCCAAAACTTGAATTTAGGCCCCGTAGTCAATAATTATATATATATATATATATATATATATATATATATATATATATATTTATTTATTTATTTATTTATTTATAAGAATTTTCTGCATCGTGCCTTAAAACAGCACACAAGACCTCGGTGGAAGTAAACAAGGGTGAGGGGGTAGGAATCGACCAGGGACCTTTTAAGGAACTATCCCTGCATTCGCCTGGAATAACTGGAAAACCCTGAAAAACCGAAATCAGGATCGCCGTAGCCAAAAAAGGAACCTGACCCCTCCCGAATGTGATGTATTTACGTTGTTAATGTTTAAATTTCAGTATTTGTCTTCGGGACGCCTTCCGGGACATGACCACATTCGTTTCTGGAACTGTCGGTTCGTAAAATGTTTTGTTGACAACAGTTAAAACTGGCAAATTTTAATTTTTTAAACTTTTTGTTTTAATATGGGGGTTTCCTTCAACACGGCATTATTCGCTAATAATTATATATATATATATATATTTATATATATATATATATATATATACACACACACACGCACAAAAAAAACTGTTCAGTATATTATACTAACTCAATGCTGGAATTGTTCATCCATCACACCAAGATATATGTAAATGTAATGGTTTATACACATAAACTATTACACTTGTGTTAACCATTAAGTTTTCAGTTGTAATTATTTTCTCAACTAAAAAAAATTGTTTTGTTGAGGCAACAAAATCCGCTTTTTATCGTTTAAATTCTCGTCAAGCGAATATAATGTTTTGTTAGCTAAAGTTTACATACATATTTCATTTGCCCTCAATAGATTTTAATTCTTAGTTGTCGTAAGTTTCTGGCAGTGTATAAGCGGTAAGTTAGCGGACACAACCGGCTGTACCTGCGATGCAATCGTGAAGATCAAGGCGGCCAGAGAGAGAGGTCCGGCCACCCCGCCTCCCGCCCCAGCTGGACGGCCAAAAATAATTCGAGAGCCCCTGTCTTCCGTCACTGCGGGCCCTGCCAGGCCAGACAGCAGCCTTCCCAGCCTTTGTCTTTCACCTTGGCCGACGTTGAACACTTCACAGCTCTGCCTACAAAGTCACCGAGTTTAAGAGAGCATGGTAGATAAATAAATGCTGAAAACATCAATTGATTTTTACGCTTTTTCGAAGCCAATGTGGATAAAATACTCAATGTCAATCCTAGATAATTGTATTTGACAACTTTACGAGTAAATATTTATCCATAATTACTCATTCCTTACGCGTAATCTCTAGCGCCGCAGTTAAATGCACGTGGTTCCGGCGTCAGAGATTGTACCCCAGAAGTTCGCAACACTGGTAACAATTTTGTTTAAAAAGTAGCCTAAAACAATTGTCTAGGATTGCTATTGTTTTATTTCCGCAAATTGGCTTCAAGAAACCTACAGTTATATATTAATGCTTTTAGCGTTGAATTATGTACCACGCCCTCTTAAGGTTGTTCAAGTGGGGAAAAAACATAATTTTATATTTGTATGAAATAGTGTTAGTTTTGTACACATTACTTGAGAGTACATATACCTCTAACGGAAAAAAATTAGCTCATCTAGTTTTCCCGTAATGGCATTTCAAAGTCAAAATTTGAGTATTTTTACTTCATACAAAACTTGAAAACCAGTTAACATAATGAAATGAAAAAAATCATATCAAAACTACGCATTACTGTCTATGGCCTGTAGCATTTAAAACCCGTTACAAAAAATGTTTATGTTAAATAAAAATTTCAAAATTGAAATTTTTTTTGGTACTTTTAGAAATTTATTTTAAACACAGAAATATTTTATAATGTGTTTGTATATGCTTCAAGCCGTAGACGGTGACGTGTAGTTTTGATGAGATTTTTTCCATTTCATTATATTTACTGGTTTTCAAGTTTTGTATGAAGTAAATATATGCAAATTTTGACTTTGAAGTGACATTACGGGAAAACTAGATGAGCTAATTTTTTTCCGTTAGATGTTAATGTACTCTTAAGTAATGTCTATAAAACTATCACTATTTTATACAAATATAAAATTATGAATTTTTCCCCACTTGAACGCCCTTAAGGTGGCCGTCTGCCCAAGCTGCGTGTATAGCTTCAGCAGTCAGCAAATATTCGAAAACTGCTCAGCGCACGTGAGTGTTGTCTGCTTAGGAATAGTATTCAAAGAACTTTACACGTTTATATACCCATTTCATGTGCACCACTACTCACTAAATTATATTTTCTAGCGACCGAAAGTGGGGAAAATGGGAGTTATTGCGGGCCTTTTAGGTATTTCAATCTGAATGCAGAATCATTTAAAGTCTATAGGCGTGTGCAATAAATCTTTTGTCTTCAGTAATAAGTAGAGGCACGATTTTTTCGCGTATTGATTCTAGGTCAGGTTGAACGTCAATAACGTATACTTCACTCCTCCTTCAGTGGTTAGACGAGAGCGGTTTTAACACACATTTGATGACTGCAAGCCAGTCATAAGTAAGGAAACAAGTCGTGGAGATATCAAGTGCTACACGTTTGTACTGTTAGAAGCCAATGGATATTCGACTTCAGCTGGCACACGTATAGAGCTGAGAAGTCTAGGCTGTTTCCAGAGGAATGCGCGAAATACTCGTGCCTCTAGAAATAAGTCATAAAATTAGTACGGTCATCACTGAAAGACTCGTCCAGGCACGTTGTTGGTAAGAAGACTGCACGCCAGTTCAGTGACTGGCGCCTAGAGAATAAGGACAGACGTGATGCGCATGCTGTGTCGTCCTTATTGCTTCCTCACCGCTATACCTCGAACGTGCAGAATATCTTCACCCCGACGGCCACCTTAAGGACATGCTAGGTTGTTATAAAATGATTTTTAATTTTTTTTCCAAACACCGTAATTTCTTTACCGACAAATGTCAACTTAGTTTTGTTACAAACATATCATCATTTGTACATATTTTATTGTTAAATTCAACCTCATAGAGTTATAAGATTTTAGCCCCAAAAATATCACAAAATTTGTTTTGTGAAAAGTCGGATTCAAGGGAAATTATCGGCGAACAAACGGTGTATTTATTATTTCACAAAACACGCACTCAAAAATGTGCATCGAATAACTTCTCTTAGTTTTGATTTTTTTTAAAATATTCAGTTAGAGGATTGAATTTTTGGCTGCAATGTAAATAATACGTAGCATGGCCACAAACGAGGAATGTGGGTGAACGAATCTTGAGCGTTCGAGGCCTAGAAGAGCGGATGTGGTAAGTTCGACATAGGATGCGCATCACGACTCAATCTAGCCTCTATGTGCAAGTCAGTGAACTGGTGTGCATTCTTCTCGTCGATTGGTTGCCTCTACGAGACATTCAGAAGTGACCCTATTATTGTATGACGTAATATTTGAGATAAATGTGTGTTGTACACGTACGTGCCTTTTTAAGTGTTATGCATAAAGATTCACGCGGCTTAAATGGGCCGAATAAACGCTCGTTTAGCCATACTCGACCAAGAGTTAATAAACTTCAGTGGAGAACCTGGAAAGTGTATACACGTGTGTAATGTTTATTGAATGTTATTCCTAAGCAGACATTACGCGCATGTATTGTGTAGTTTCCCAATAAACTTGTGTCGGCCGAAGCTCTGCATATCGTTCGGCGACCTAACAGCTGCCTTCAACCGAGGCGAACTGTGTTCAATACCCGGCAGGGCCAACAACCGATTTTTTACACGTTGGAAACATGGCGGACGTTGCCATCCCCCTCTTTTCGCATTCTGTCACCAGAAGTATGATTTAAGTGTGTGACAGCACATGGGCGCACCCAGGATTTTGGTTCGGGAAAGGCACAAGACTTAATAAAATACAAATTCAGCAGACGTCAGGCAGGTGGATCTCGGAAAACTCTCTTACATTTACATCGGTTCTGAAACACGTTACCATACTTTGCTTGCAATAGCCTCTCAACGCACACGTACTGTAACTTACTATTAGCAGACATAATAAAAAATTATATAAAATATAAAATTTTTGCTTCTTTTGAGTGATGGGCACTTGCCCTTAGTGCACGGATTTTGAGTGGTGGCACAGTGGTGTCTGGGAAGTACACATTTTTTTCAAAAATACGGTTATTATAGAGACCTTGATACTATCATTTAGATTTTGTGGTATCAATCAAGCCCTTGTGTTTGTAAAAACTATTTTTAAGTTTTTAATCAAAATCGAATCATAATTCCATATAATAGTAGTCTACTGTATAAACAGACGCCCGCTAATAAAATATCCACTCAGCAAAAACCCCATCGTATTATGATGAGTAGTTAAGATTTCATCGGCGATTAAGTATTCCAGTCATTCACTTGGCGTCTTAACTTCCCATGCCCTTTAACAATTTTCATAAATAAAATTTCCAAGTATTTGTTTTCATCATGCTAGTTAAATTCATAAAACTTCGTATAGAATTGTAATAAATGAAAGAATAATAGTTATATATTTTTTTTTTACTTAAAAATGTTTGATTTTGACCAAAAAGTCTGAGGGTTCCATTCACGTCGCAGCAACAGCTTCTTATCATAGTTTTCTTAAAACATTAAACCTATCTACTATCTGAGTGCCTGAGTGGCAAAAAAGATAAAGGAAAATGCGTAGGATTAGATATTTGAACGAACACATAAAAAGAGCGAAATAAGATTTATCAACACTCACACATATGAAATTGAATAAGTACAAGTATTTGCCTTGCTAAAAACCGAGAATTATTCCTTAGTAAAATCAATTATCGTAGATATTTGGTTACCGTTGTTAGCACAGAGATTTAATTTGAATTAGTAAAGTCTTACGCATTTAAATATCTATTTAGTTTTGTGTTGTAACAGTGTCGTCGAATTCGTTTGAAAAACGTCTTTAGCTAGAGTCAGTGTTTCATGCATGTCATTCAACGCTGGTATCGTCGAACTTCGGAATGAGTACGTACGGCGTGTCAAGTCGCATTGGGGACAATTACTTTCTCTTCAAGTCACCTGATAAGTTGTCCACAAACTTTCTCTTCCTCTTCAAACTCATATATAAAGTTAATTCACTTGCTCGATTAAACATAACACGCCAGTCGATTCTCTGTTTCCTGACACAAGCACATATTTTAACTTCACAGCGCTAGTTCTACTTTCCAGCTGAATACTCAAGAACTAAACAATGAATGAAAGATTTCTATTATTTTCTTAAATAAGGCATGTTTGTATTTTTTGACCAAAGAACAAGGGAGTTATCGGAATGTTCTTGATTAAAACAGATTTGTAACGATCAAAACTAAGATGAAATATCAATGAATCCGATTAAACAAAGAAGTGTAAATAGAAGGAGGAGTTTATGTTACAGAAGCGAGTGTATAAAATCCGCGTGAAATGACAGTCACTTTAAAAACACGTCTGTGAAATTAAAATTTCTCATTTTATGTCTTCCATATTTTAAATAAAAGTTATCGTACACATATTATTATCTAAATGTGACTCAACCCATTAAGAGAGTATCCTGTTTGGATTTCGCCGCCTGTAGCATTGACCTTTTCAGAACATTTACATTCAACTGACCTATCCTGAAACAACTTAAAGATTTATTAAACAACTTTCTTTCGACTCATGAAACGGGTTTAGATCCTATTGGTACTGTTTTAATTAGTAAAGCTGTGACTTCAATTTTAACTGAAAATGATAGGAATTAACTGAATCCTTGTAAATACCCAAAAATAAGTACGATCTTTACAGTGAACTTTCGAAATCAAACAATTTGTGTGTATTATGAAATTCTAATATGTACTGTAATCGAAACCCTTAAAATGGCATGCTTTTTTTACAATATACGCCGAACTGAACTGCAATACCCAGTTTGTGAGTCTGTGGATATAGAAATCGACGGTAAGGAATAAAATATGTTTCAGATGCTGAACACGTACAACAGCCTAATATATAAAAAAAGTAAGTTTGATGACACGTCGTACTTGACTAGCATTAGCAAATGCAATTTTTAATCAACTATCACTGTCTATTGTATTTATAAGAATTATTTCGTACAATGAATAACAGTTTACTTTAAATAATTATTGAGTCCTAAGCAATAAGTAAGTCACTATTAATTAAAATTAATTTCTATTACCCGAATAAGAAAATATATATCTTCTCTTACGTAAGCTATAAGTTTGAAAAAAACAATGAATTTCCATCACAGAATACAGAATTGATAACACGGTGTAAAAATTCATTTATTACTTAAACTTGTAATATGTGTATGACATTTTTATGACGTTAAGGAAACATTACTCGTAGAGAAGTGCTCTAAGATTTATTGTAAGATACTGAAATTTTCGCGAAAATATACCAGGGTTTGCTGCGTTTCAAAAGATCTTACCTCTGGAACTTTAAATTGGTAAGATAATTTCAATATTTATGTGCCTTGTGGGCCAATCACAGGCGTCTAGTATTGCAGTAAATTTATTCTCATTCCTCCCTTCAAGAAAGAAAATATTGTCATTAAAACACCCGGCAAACTACCAAAGGAAATTAGCAGAGGATTTGTAAGATATTGAAGTTGAGTTTGTATGAAAACTTTCAAGTGTCTCTATGCATGTTATTTTCATTTTCAGGTACCATAATTGGTTATTCTGATCATTGCTCTTAGAAATGTAAAGTTCGGGTACCAGGTATCAACCACTTAAGAGGCCGTGTCACTTACTACATTGATTTTTTCTCAATCCCTTCGTCATTAAAAATTTGGCAAGATTTAATAGAAATTACTTTAATAGGGATGTTGCTAATTTTACTTTACCGTTCGTTACGCACATTGCATACGAAAAATAAACCGTAACTATAAAATAAGCACATTTAAATGTTAACATAAAAATTCTGTCTCACTAAATAATAAACACCTTATAACTGCCAGTGTACGTATCATACAATAATATGTACAGTGGCGGATCCAACCTATGCCTTAAAAATTGTGTATACATACACCCCAAGCCAAAAGCGGGGGGTCGGGTGGTCCTCCCACGGGAAAATTTAGTTTTTAGAGAAGCAAAACTGTGATTTTTAAGGAGTTTACACACAAATAATTTAATTACATAAGTAAGAAAATTTTAAAATGCGAATAGCGCTAATAAAAACATTAAATTAGAAAAAAATTGGAAAATAAAATAAATCTGACCTTAAAAGGAGGGACCGGGCCCCATGGCTCCCCTCTAAATCCGCCACTAAGTAATAGTAAACTATATTGTTTGTATAAAGAAACATTGCCGGTTATTCGTTACACCCTTCATTTATTAGACAATAACGAATAATATTAACAAAATAGGCGACGCAGCCTCTTAAATGTATTAGACCTCGTACACAATAATATAATTTACTGTACGAGGCTGACTAAGAAACTTTTTTTTCTGTTAGTGTAACCACTTTTTGTGGAGAATAATAGGGTTTGTATTGAGGTTTGTACTAGAATTTTTCCACTCACTTTTATAAATATAATTTTTTCCTACACACGTGCACCAAATTTTCTTTCTCTATTTCAGTCATCGATAGAAATATGAATTGGTTATGTAGACTTTGTAACGAACTCTCTTCTTAACTAATATTGTTCCCTACCATCAAAAATTGTCTACTAGTGAAAATTTTTTCTACGCAAGTCTGTTTTCCTTACTAGAAACAATGAACGTAAATTGGATTTGGGACTATAATCATTTCTTAAGGATCGTTGAATTCATGCGAGAGGATGTAATTTTTCAAAAACGAGAGTAACTATGTGAGGTTATGTGAATGGTGAATATCTGACTCGGCTTCTAATACCTGAACTTTACAGTACACCGCTTGCAGATTCATGTTTATCGAATAAAGTGCGACAACCATTGCTCGATGTGTTTGGATACGCACTGATGATGACTTGCCCATTACAAAGTAGCAAATTTTTCTTTCAAGTTCTAATGGCTGCAGTAAGAGAATTTTTTTTTAGTAAGAAGTAAACTGCTTGATTTCTTCACCAAATTGTTTGTTCATATAGTGTCCAGTAAATAATTTTGGTTACTGAAATAAAAAAATCATTTGATGAAGTTTTACAAGTTTACAAATAAATATATATATATATATACTCAGATTTATGCTTGAATTATTAATTTAATTTGTGGTTTTCTGTCGATACTCTTTTATTTGCGTTGCTTGCAAGCAGGAGCGGTCAAACATCTTTTTGGAGCTATGGCCAAAAAATTGAACCAAATAATTTCACGGGCCACGACAAATTGACTTATTTTTATGATCTCAACATTTACGCAATTTCCTAGAGTATTTTATTTACAGTGTATTCTCCTCTTGAAGTTCGAACACTGTATGTTATGAGAAGGATAACTGACAAAAATTAAATTAGTATTTTTGTTGCCAGAGTAAACAATTCTAAATTATAAAGAAAATGCTTCAGTTCTTGGTGGGCCATTCAAAATACAGCGGCATGCCAATTGGCCCGCTGGCACAGGGTTGGCCGTCCCTGTTAGCCAAACATACAGATGCTTGAGACGGAAGAGAGAGGAGATCATCAGCCATATTGGTACTTAAATAAACTTTTTTACTATCCTAGCAACATTTACTTAGTGGCTGTGAGTTTCCTAGCTGTAACCTAATTTCACACGTCACCTACAGGGACAACTAAATGCACTTTGAAACAACTTCGCCGTATTGTTACGTGAATGAACAAAGTCACCTTGAGCTCAATATACCCTGTTGATATTTCGTCTGTAGTTTTCATCGTCTGTTCCAAATATGTATAAGTGATAGCTAGGCGATTTCTTACTAGAGGACATGGCCGGTACTTTCCCTGATTCTGTTTGGTTTGAATTACTGGGTCCATCCTCGATGGCCTCGATGTCGACGATACGCTTGGCCCCAAATTACCTACTTTTTCCCGGTTGGCCCGCAATTGTATCGGATAACAAACTGTCGTAAGTATGACGTAAGTGGATACTGCATACGCACGAAGCACTGGGCTGTGAATAGTCCTGTAGAACTTCCAACAGAGAACATTTCATTTGAAAAATATTCAATGTGATGCATACTTAACTAATAGTATTTAAGGGCTCCACCTATCACGCGCTTCAAATGCGTTGTAATGATCAGGAAAGTACTTTTTTTTACGAAACTCTTTCACATGCGCCTATTGTGCCAATGTACGAAGAGGTAACACTCTTAGGAAAGGACAGAATGTCACTTTTAACACAGCATCTCACCAAATTTAAAAACACTGTTTCTAAACCCTCATACACAGCACGGCCTTTCAAGACTGCCGTACTTAAAAATGTACTAACCGGCTTTTTGCGAAGCTCAATTAGAAACTTGCACTGAACTTAGCTGCAGAATTTCCACCAATACTATTAGATTGTCCCCGCTTGGAATCCCATAGTACATATGGATCAGCTGGAATAATGAAAACGAAGTTATTCAGTATTCTGCTACTTTCAACAAAGCTTGAGTTGTCGATTCACAGTACTAGCGGAATAGTTTTGTAGCTTTTATATTTGATGTGTGGAGAGTCAAGACTACAATATAAGCACATTTCTCTGTAAGTTTCTGTATAGTCACGTTGAGGTACAGTTAGAGACAGAATAACTTCGTCGGACATTGATCCAAGCATCGGTACTTTGCAGTGGCGGAGCGAGGCGGTGTTCCAATGCAAGCTACAGTAGATTAGACGCTTTGAGCACGTGACATTAATGTGCCTGCGGGTCACGCCCAATAAAGGCATGTTACGAAGTCTGAGGTGTATTACTGGAGAATTAGTTCCTTGCTGCTCGTGCTGTTGGCAGAAAATTGTACCTGCCTCTACTAGTCCACAGACAACTCAAAGAAATGTATAGGCATTGCGTAGCAGCGCATGCCCTAGAACACTCCAATCTTCACCTCTGCTACTTTGCTCCACGAAATAGTTCTACTTCGGTTGGTAAGATGGGGACTGGAAACTTCGTAAAGAGTCCGTGTTTTCAATTATGAGCTGTTTACGAGCTAAAGGCCTGCTTGTTTTATTATTTAGTTTCGTAAACACTGCTATGATGTGTACCAACTGTAGAAAGACTTTATCTTTCTTAGTTTGAATGGAGTTAGTCACATGGTCCTGTTCGAATTCAATTTATTTTGGAAGCTAAACGCTTCTGATTAATACACTATTCGTGAGATTGGTAATTCATGGCCGGGTGCATACAGAAATGTATATAAATACATGACGAAAATTTTGAGAATTTACTATAGCGATCAATTCCTGCTTTTACTCTGTTATGGATGCGTTTAACAGAAATTTGAGTGTGATGGAGGGTTAGCAATTATTCAGCCTGACACATATTGTTACGTTTACGGAAATTTATACTCCTTTTGGTTGTTTGGTAATGCTAGAGTATTGCGTAAAACGTACAATATTTTACAACTTGTTTAAATGAGGGATTATTTTAATATGAGTGAGACTCGCAGTCTAAATATCAGGTACTGCTTTAATTTGCAATATATACACCTACTACATTACTTTTACGATGTTCTGTACGGAGGGAGGCAAGAATAGTTAGAGACATTTATAATTACTTATGAGCCACTCAATTTAGTTACGACGATGACAGTCCCACCTTGTTAATGATGCCGAGGCTGATGTAAGGAAACGTCCACGGCGATCGACATGACGTAGATCTGGACGTCGTGGTGCATCTTGGTAGTGAAGTGGTCCTGGCGACGATATGGGGCAGACAGACCTCGTAGGTAGCGTGACACGCCCCTTTATCGCGCCCTGTGTGGTAACTCGTGCCGCTGTTGGAGTGGTGAGTTCTGTCTTGCAGTTTGCAGCAACTTATGTTTAATATTATGGAATTCCTCGGCGGGTGGCCTGATTACTGAGCGCTGTGTTAGAACCAGGGTTACATGGTTCTAACAATATGTTCATATGGGATTTTGGGGTGGTTTTGAGTTCCCGTTTTCCTAACTCATTTATTAAAAAAAATAAAATGGAAACATTTTATGAATTTCCTTATATGTGGTATCAAAATACATTCTAATGAAACATGTTTCTCTTCGTATACTTGAAAACTGGTTTCGCCCAGCTGAGAAACAACCCCTGAGCTACTACGTGTGCAATCGTTTTTCAGCGGCATCCAGTTCTGACAATTTTCTATTCCCCAGAGAGAGAAAGCAAAACTTGTATTAGAACATATTTCGGTGAGAAAGTGTGGAAAAAAACACAGACCTGTTTCCTGGAATGAAGTCGTTCGACGACTAGTCAGAGTCCTTGAAGTTGAGTTCGAATGAAACTGAGCGATGTAGACTTCTGTCACAAAGCCAAGGACGACCAGGAAATATAATGATCTGTTGGTGAAATTTTAACGGCTTTGGGCAAAATAAAAATAAAATTATGATTTTTTTCTCAGAGATTTTTCAGTAGACAGACATTATTTCAATTGTGATATGTTTGAACGATTATTACAATGACATGAATGACAATATGAATTATTATGAACATACGCTGTCGCGAAAGAATGTTAAAAGTCGCTAGAAAAATTGCACAGCCAAATACAAAAATTACAGTCTGCTGGAGTTCCTGAAACTATACATATATGGCTTAAAAATGGAGAAGCTACCAGTTCCCCAAACATCGTAAACGTTTTGGTCGAAGTAAGACTATTACTTTGGTCTGTGTTGTACTAGTTGTGTCATCCACGTATAAATTTGTTCTAGTAACTGAGTTTTTGCTTTCCTCGCTGATCTTATTCTGTTTTGTAACCATGTACTTTTATTGTTTGATTGTCATTCTATATGTTTTTTGTGTTATGTTCCTGGAAATACTAGCTACATTCTTTTCGGGTATTATATTCCAGAGAAATTTATTCGAGTAAACTACTAATTATGTTAACAAATATTGGGTACTGAAATATTTGGGCCATTTTAGTACATAAGTTGAAACATAAATTTAATATTTATATTTCAGTTAAAATTATAAATCTTTTGCTTTTTTACGGCAGCGTACAGATTTTGTCGGTTTTTTGCACCAATAATAAATATAATAGCTTGTTTATCCTAAAATTACAAGTATGTGTATTTAATTTTCTTGTAACGAAGTAGCGTATTATGTAAGTTTACATCTCCTTGTTGTAACAGTTTGAGATAAACTCAAATTCTGGTTATAAACTAAGATCAATATTTTGAAGATGTCACTTATATAATATTTATTTTATTTATTTATTGTACACCAGTTTGGTCCAATAGCCATTACGCTTAACTAGCGGGAAATAGTTCCGCCTTTGATTCCTACCCTCTCAGTGATTTTCCATGCAAGTAAATTTACATAAAGGTTGTTATGTTCTTCCAATCTGTGAACAGCATTCAATTAAAAAATATAATAAACCTTATTACGTCGTAGATTTCGCGGCACGGCTTCGAAGCAGAAATTCTTTGCAATATATCTTCATTGCAAATTAACGATGTTACAAGCTGACATTAAGAGATACGTTCAGAAAATCGCAGTTTTGTATTTTTAGATTAACTGTTTGCGTTTATGAACTAACATAATGTTGCCTTAAAATGTGCCCCTCTATATGCCAAATTCCTGTACACTCTAAAAAAATAGTTTGTAATTTTACCACACGTGCGTATAGGAGCGCTAAGAAAGTAGGTATGGTAGAATAGTTTCCCAGACATCCATGATAGCACTCATAAACTTTGTTATAAAACAGTCGATTGTATACAGAATCGACCAGACTTGTATTGTAACAAGTGTAAAAGTTTGCATATTTACAAGGCGAAAGTATGGTAACTGTCCCATACTGAGTATAGGTTAATTACTTCCTAAACATTTTAGGAAGTTTTTTTTTTACAGTGTACACGTGAAGTCTTGAATTAGTGCATATACTTTTAAAATTTGTAACTGACAGTTTATTAAAGTTGTTTTTTTTTTCTTTCGGATAAGCAATAATAATGCAAAAGTGTTGTGTATCAGTTCGAAAAGTTAGTTAAGTATATATTTACTGAAATTCTTAAATAGTAAATTTTACATTACTGCATGGTCTTAAACGTAAACCACATCCGAGTTATTTTGTGAAAAAATTCGAAGTTGATAACATTCAGTGGTTTAAAAAAAATTTATTTATAAGATAATCCACCTAAATCCTTTTGTTTAACATACTTCTACGTTATTTTAGTACGCTGTACTGCTACAGGGTCAGTTTATCAGTTAATTTACATTGTCAAGTTACACAAGAGTATAAATTTCTACATAAATATGCGGAAAACGTGCTATATAATGAACTCTTAGACTGAAGAGCAGTTACTTTCCAATAAAATTCAATATAAGCGTGCCTAATAAACTTTAGTGAATTATGCTTCAGCGCGGAAAATATACAGAATAATAGAAAAAAATAAAACAAAACAAAATGGAAGCACATATATGAAAGTTAAACAAGCACAGACCAGTTTGAACTACTCTGAACCGGTATGAGAGCCATAGACAACGCGGCGCATGGTGAGTGCCAAGAAAACAGTTGACAGGTTACGATGGAACACTGCTGCCGTGGCCTTGTTCTTACGCGAGGCATCGGCAGTACACTGTAAAAATTAAAATGGAAATGTTTTCCAACCGAATGTAAAAATAAAGTGTTTCCTGTGTAGCGAGGGAAACAGATTTTCCCAAATTTCATATTCAAATTATACTGTAGAACAGCAAATAATACATTACTTAGAATTTTAGTTCCTTGGGTAGGTAAAACCAGCTAGAGTAGTGCCAAACAAGACTGGCAATCGATTACCTGGCCTAAATTTACTTGTTTACGTTAAAATTAGGAAGTTTCTAGGACTAAAGCGTGCAATGAATATATAAAATAAGACTTATCAAGCCTAAACTTATATATATAACCTTTCTTCAAGTATGACCGTAATTACAAATTAACTAGTACTTTACACTCTAACTAGCGGGACAAATTTTTTTATTACTTGACGCAAATAATTTGTATTAGTGTAAGTAAAAATGAGATCGAAAAGTAGGTAGCGCTTAAAATCTCATCGATACCAAAATAATTAGAGCTAAAACCAGAAAATGTTGTAACAAGTAATGAGAAAATCACAAATAAACACATGCTTTTTCCAAGTCTCTAGCCAAAAGCCTTTTTGCAATAATTGGTAGTTGAGTATCCAGTGAAGTTTCAGTGCACCAATATTTATTTTTTCAATCAGATAGACTTGCAAGTATCATAAGGCTATTAATTTTAAAAAAGGTATTTTTTAACCAGTTAGATCAAGTTTATTTCCATGGCTTACATTAACGCTAGTGATCCGTCAAATTTATAGGTAAATATTAGAACAGAAGACTCCTAAGTGAGGAAATTAATATTGTCCTTATTTCGTGTGGCGCTATCGCACAAAATAAAGAAAAAACATAAATGTTATTTTTAAAGGGTCTGCTTCACCTAAATCATTTAAGACAAAATGGCCTGACACAGGAACATTTGAGTGCGTAATTCGGCTAGATGAGAATCAATGTTTCTCAAAATGAATGTCTTTCTATTTAATATCGTGCTAGTTTTATACCAGCCTAATTAGCTTAGCCAATGAACGTAACCTATAAATATTTATATTTTTTCCGAAATTTTGTGGGAACTGTTTGCTCAGGTTCAGAGATAAATGACGAAAAGTTTATTTACACATAACGTGTTTTATTTTTATTTGCGGACAAAATAGTCCCCCGAAAACATCTCAATAGGCGCTGTCAGCACAACAAGATTCGCTCAAATTGGAAATGTTATTTCTTATATGTTAGCATGATAACCTAAAAAGTTAGGTTCCCGTTTATTAAGTACATAAGACATGCTTTATGTCACGTCAATATGAAACTAGTGCTTTAATGTTGGTATTTATTGGTACTATTTTACATTATGGGATACGGTGCTAAAGCTCTACTTTTCTACACAGTAAAAAAAATTTTGTACGTTTACAATAAGGTTTCTTGGAAACCAGTTTCCAAAAAAGTTTTTCGTAACACTACAAAAATATTTTGTAAAATTTACAAAAAAACTTGTTCTATTACAAATTTCTTTGTATATTTATGACCATTTCTGTAAAGCCACACACAAATTTTGTATATTTTCAGATAATATCTGGTTCATTTTACAACAGTTGCTTGTAATATTACGAAATTTTTTTTTGGAAACTAGTTTCCAAAAAATTCTTTTGTGAAAGTACGAAATGTTTTGTAAAGTGTGACAAGTCTCCTTGGTTTATTTTGTTTCAAATGAAAATATCTGCTCTTTAACATTAATTTAACTAGTTCCCAAAGTTGTTTACGATATTATTGTAACCACTTTAAAAGGTTTCTGACATCTTATTTTTATTACCTGAATGATAATGTTCTGATATTAGGTTACAAGAATTTCCTTGTAAATGTAAAATTGTTTTTTTACTGTGAACACAGAGCTACTTAACAAGATGTCTACTCATAGGCATGATTTCTATACTAGGAGCGTTTGCAACTTACCAATTTAATGAAACAGCTCGAACAGTATCGTAAGAGTCCAAATTTTAGTGAATGTTAAGTAATTTTGCGACAGCATTTTAAAAACAATTTTTGTATCCATCTTATTACAGTACGGTACCGTAGCCTGTATTAATTTCTTACTTTCCTTATTTGGTAGAAGGCCTAAATATTTTAGTAATTTCCGTATCATGGCTTAACATCTTAATTTATTTGCAATGTTCTAGAATGACAAACCTATAACAATGTACGTGTTCTTATAAAATCAGTTATTATATGATGAACTATCAAAATAAACCAAAATTGTTTTAGTCGATCAAGAGTTCGCGAGATATAGCAGAAGCCAACATTTTAGAATGAGTATCACTAAAAAAAAACACAAAGCGTTGAAAAATATCAAACTTTGATAACTTTTCTACGTGTTTACTGATATGAGTGCAATTGTACTGGCAGTTTTCTCTTTCATGTTCGTATAACTCGCTTTGGATACACTTAAATTGAATATGCTCCTCCATTTTAACTTAAGGTAGTTTAGTGTATTATTTTCTGTAGTACTTCGCCGGAACCACCACGATATCGTCTGTGATGAAATGTTTGTTTTTCTCAAGGCGGTCAACTATGTTCTTCAAGGATTTCCCACGCCAGATTTAAGACAATGCCTACACCGTGCTAGCTTTTTTAAAGATTTTATTAGGTACATGTTTATGCCCTTTGTGTTTCATCTAAATATCTATATTTGCACCTTGAAAACGTAAGAAGTAGATGCATTAATTATGTTTTATACTATCAGTAAAAGTTTATGCAACAATGTCAACAGTTGCTTGGATTTAACCTATGCGCAGTTTAACGCAGGAAAAAAATTGTCAATGTTGGGTTTATGAGTGTTTAGTGAACGGTAGACCCAAGACGTACATGTACGAAAATTAAACGTATTCGCATGCATCCATGTAAGTGCAATGTAGCTTATCGGTTAAATTAACGTGTAACGTACTTTTTTGTAAAGTTCTTTAATCAAGTAAAAGGTTAAACATGTAGACCCACATATATGACTATTGTGGATAAAGAGAAGGTGCCACAATTTAAATAGTGATCGCTTTCTTCTTGAATTACTTATTTACGCATAAACTATATTTGATCCTCACTGACCACTTACCTTACTTCTTCTTCCACAGATAAATCCGAAATTGGACATGTATGTAATATCAGACAAACCCATTAATAAGGAATACTAGATGACACTGTTTAAACGGTCCTGTCCTTAATTTTATGAACTGTCCCCTTCTCCTGACAAATTTTAACGTGATCACAAATGTCCTGATTTTTTCCAAACTCGCCGCAAACTGTTGTTTAACTTATTATATCCCATTCTGTCCTCCACAATAATTCACCTACCACCATAAAGTTTAAAAAAAAAGGAGTTTTCTGTCTTGAAGAAAGGTGTCGATACAAAACTAGAAATTACCAGCGTAACTTATGAACCTATGTTCCTCAATGTGGGTGAAAATTAACCCCAGAAAGTTACTGCCTGTACAGTATATTTCGAAATATACAATAAAATCTTTTCCTATTAATATCGCTTTTACTTTCAAAATGACAGACCTACAACAATACATTATATACTATATATATATATATATATATATATATATATATATATATATATATATATATATATATATATAATAAATAATTATGAGTAGTTATGAAAATAATTTTTAATTAGTCGTGTGGTTATTGATATTATCAAGGTGCCAAATTATTTACGTAGCTTCCATTTTGAAAACAAGCACATATAATTAATAAAATGCACAAATAGCATGTGACCTTAATAACTAATATAGCCTACGCACAGGAACTCATGAACTTATTTTTCCTTGGGAAATGCAGACTATTTGTAGACTAATAAGAGGCTCTACTCCTGTATTCGTCCGTCCTTATTTCGGTTTGCCTTTGGCTTCCCGGAATTGCTTCAGCCGGATTCCTAGATGGTTCCTTAACGAAGGCCATGGCCGATTCATCACCCAGTTCCCGCGTTTGTGAAAAGTTGTGATAAACCGCCCGTAATGACCGTCCTGTAGACGAGTCGTAACGCGCATTACAAACTCAAATTGGAACGTGCGTTACGTAGAGTCAAGTAGTGACTTTTGGTGAAAAGAATTTTGCAAAAAATTTGTTTCAATGCCTTACGTGCACATCTACAGCTCTACTTCGTTGATATTGGAAGAACGTATTAGTATAGAGGCGTCACTCATTTGACCGTGCTAACCAGAATAAGAGTACTGCGACACCACACGCCTGTGATCTGCTGGCAGAATCCCGACACTTGGGAGTTTAAACATTCAACCACTTACCACGAAGCATAGATGCAAATGTGCACATCAATAATTCAAACAAATTCTTGCAAAATCCTTTTTGTCAAAAATCACTGACTCTAGCGATACGATATTCAGTTTTCTTTACTGATGATAAGAAATAGTAAATTTCGCGAAAAGATTTTTGCCTCATTTTGTTTCAGTGTCTTACGTGCGCACCTGCATCTCTGCTTTGTCGTCAGTGATTGGATGCCGTAACACCCAGCGTCTGGAGGTTGAACCCGCAAATCACAGGCGTGATGTGTGGCAGTTATCCGTGTACTGATGGGCACAGTCAAATGAACAACAACTCTGTACAAAAACACTCTGTCAATAGCCATGAAGCTGAGCTGCAAGTGTACACGTAAGACACTGAAACAAAATGGGGCAAAAATCTTTGCACCAAAAATTCCCGTCCCTACTGATGATGGATGGTAGTCTAATATCTAGAGATGATGGTTTATAGCGGGAAAACTTGACTATTTGCTAAATTTCAACGTACATTCAGCTTAACATATTTTATTACTGGCTTTCGCTGGTACGTCAAGCTGTTACCCTATTTGACTGAGCCAATATGAATCCTGCTATGGTAATATTTTATGCCTGCTATTGGTCTGCAGAGAGCTACGTTATATCAGATGTCTATCACGCATTCATACATATTGCAAGAAATTGCGATGTTTTAAAGGGTATGTTGGGACAAACGTCTTCACGATATACCATTACCTCTGCTAACATTATGCAGCGTGCCAGGAAGACGCACGTGTTGTGTACTGACGCCAAGTCTTCCTGTAGGCCTATGTGCATAGTTTCATTCGTATCTATAAATGGTGGTCTACAAAATTAGTAATAGAAACGAAATTATACTACAGAAGTTCTCTGTCCTTTGTTTTCTACACGGTAAAACACTAAAATGTTTTAGACAGTTTTTTATCAGTTCCAATTAGTAATAATAGATTATATTAATGAAAAAAGTTATCATTAAAAAGTTTTGTATGCAGAATTAATTAAGTCTAATTACAGTTATGATATGTTTTATAATAAGTAAAAACCATTAAATTTATGGGGTAACCTTGAGCTCATTGTTAATTAAGTATTATTTAATGTCATATCATAAGTAATATATTTTGAAAAATTGGTTTTGAAATTTGAGAATGCTTAGATGTTATAACCCTGAGCTTAAGTATGCGGTATTTAGCCTATTACCTTTCGGCTGAAATATAAGGCAATATTGCTCAAATTAATGAAATTACGCAACAACTGAGTAGTGAACAGCTAACATTTAGTAAACCTAAAACTAAATATCGGTATATATTAGAATATAACAAATAATCGCAATAACTTTTACAAAGCGAACATTACTACATGCGGTTTACTGTACACATATCAACAATCTGCCGAACAGTTTGCTTTGACAAACAACAAAATCTGGCAGGAACGTCTGAATTGGCTACTATTTTGCTAGTCCTGAAAAAACGTTGCAAAATTTTTGACACATTTTCGGAAGGTTTTAGCAGTATATTCTACTATTTTGCTCTGTCTAGATCCTAACCTACTTTTAAAATAAAGTGCAACAACTAATGATGTATGTTTTAAAATGCAGCGCAACAAGAAATTATGTACGACTATCGATTTCGCCTAGAGAGCGACAGCGCGGAAGTTTATATATATATATATATATATATATATATATATATATATATAAACACATAATTTGACTTATTTGTATCACCCTTGCAAAACAGGAACTGAAAATGGGAAGCTTATCAGTCCATCACCTCTGCTCCCACATT
>PNEQ01014579.1:133669-157349 GCA_003012365.1 Medauroidea extradentata
GACATCATTTTCCTATCACTCCTCATGAGCCCAGACTCATTCGAGGTAAATTGTGTATTCGCGGATTCAGGCACTAGTCTCCTCTTTAACAACAATACATAAAATGCCAACGTTTAAGGCCTTGTTACGGAGTTTTGCAGTGAAAATATTTTTTATTGCTACCTAATACTCATATCAAAATTTCGCTGTACTGTTTTCACACTTATGTGTTATAACTTGTAGCTGAATTTTTTTGTATAATTATACTGAACGGTTTTTTAGATTTCATTACCCAAAGTACCACGTTTTTTCGTCGTGAAAATAAGCAAAAATTAAGGAAATTATTTTTTTGCTGGCGAATGGGACATTATCTCTAAAAAAAAACGCGTCCATAGTATTGTGCATCGTGTGATTGCACATTGACTCAAATTTTTTCAAAACTTTTGGTTAAAAAATATTTGAGTTATTGGCACCAGTCTGAAAAAAACTCGGGAACAAGCCCTTAACTGCGTTAAATATGAAAAAACAATTTTCGTAACAATACAAATTATATTTACTGCCTATGAAAGAAAAATGCGGGATAAGTTTACAAAAAAATTTATTCAGATTACTTGTTTAACAATGCTTAACAAAACGAAATGGCTGAAAGAAACATAGCAAAGAAAAACTATGCGGAAACATGTTTTTATTTTTAATGGTGCTTAAAGTTACAAATTAAATGCATCAGAACTTGCTACTGAATCAACAGAATGCAAATAAACATGTAAATAAATTTCTCCGCGCACATTAAAAGCACGTAACATAAACAAGTATCGTATTGTTCTTCATTTCGTGAGGCCGCGGTGGCCGAGAGATCATACCTCTCGCCTTCCACCAAGGCGATCCGGGTTCGGTTCCCGGCGGGGTCGGTCCCCGGATTTTCGCATGTGGGAATCGTGCCTGACGATGCCGCTGGTCGGCGGGTTTTCTCGGGGATATCCGGTTTCCCCTGCCATTATCATTCCAGCGCTGCTCCATACTCACCTCATGTCACCCCCACCAGCGTTAAAGACCTCGATGTTGAACGCTGACCAAAATATCTCACTCACTGATCCTCCATTTCGTTCGATTGTTCGATAGCTGTCATGCGATTACATTTACGTGTGCGATAAAAATAGCTGTCCGTTAAGATGTCTGCATGCAGCACAAGGAAATATCACACGCGCCCTTTGCTCAAGGAAGTATTAATTGTGTGCATTCATGGACTTAAGGTGGTGCTACGATACAAATAGCCATAACCGTACCAATATCGGTAGGAGTTGAATTCATTCTCTGGTATGGTGCATGCTACAATCGTGCACAACCAAAACCCAAACAATAAACTTAGCATAGTCGCATAGTAAGTTGACGAACTCTCAACTTCCGTCCACATACAGGTATATAGTAAAACGGGAAAGTAAGCAATAGCATCAGATTATTTAGAGAAAAATTTTTAAGAAAATACAAATACAGTGGAAAGTAATTTATATAATACGTTAACAGGCACAGCAGAAGAAACAAATGTTTTGAAAATAATTCGTTGTACATTTGAACCTGATTGGACGAGAATCATACACAACCGGTATTTTTTTTATGTCAATTCAAGCAAGACGGCTTTTAAATGGCTTTGGTAATGGTAATGTGTATATTTGTGGTTATGGTTATTTTGAATGTAGCATGGCCATTAGTTTGAACTGGAACAGCCGTTGACTGAGGTCATGACCTTGATACCATATCGAAGGGCGCGTAGTTAGTTACCGGCACCTTACTTAATGAATCGTAACAAAGGTAATTGCACGGCGTGTCTTTTGATAAAATGTGTGTTAAGCGAATAGTTTTAACCTTAACCGCTAACAAAATATTTTCAACTAGTTTTCTAAAAAATCTTTACTGCCATGTTTGAAAAATTTTTTTACTGTGTGCGTACATATTATGTTCGTCATTTACGATTGCAATTTAAATTGCTCTCATATCGGCTACTTGTATACATGTGAATATTTTTAACAGTTTTAATTAAAACTGCTCGCATCTATGAAATTCCTTACGCTGAAAAAAAAATTGCACTAGCTCTTCCCAAGCAATATAATTTTGTGGTAAACAAAAATAATATTTTTGGCGTCAACAAATATTTAGTAGTCACAACAAAATGTTTCTGTGGTGAGCGTGGTGACCACAACAAATATTTTGCGAGGTAAATATCTACAAAATATTTTGTAGCTGCCACAAAATAATTTTTTTCCGTTTAGCTGCTTCTATAACATAAAATTTAGCTTGAGAAAACAAACGTTTATTTCTTTCCACCTTGCTTTTGAATTCATCGTATAATTTTTTTTACCTCACGAATGTAGTTTTGCAGGAATATTTCCACTTTTGTTAGTTAATTTTACAGCGAGTTTAATTGCGTGTCATTGTTTGAAATTCAGAGTAATAACTTAATTACAATACAATAAACCACTATGCAAATCTACTTGTATGATTTGTTACAAAAAATTCCATATTATGTGAGAGAAAATATGCAACCTATGTGTTTATATATTATTTTCACTGCAACAAAACTGTTTACTCTTAGAAAATATTGATAGATCCAACAATATATAGGTTTTAATGTAGTTTTTAAAAAGCAATTGAACAAATATTAAACTAGCATCCAGATATGTTGTTTGCATTAAACTGTGAACTTGTTTAATGGCTTGCAACCACGAAATTTAAATGAATAATCAGTTTTAAAAATATTTCTCATTTTATATACGTTCAGAGATATTGCCTTAAAAAACTGTACGTGGTAATTAATATTGGAATAATGCCACATTGTAAATCCTTGCTGATTTTCATGTTTAATACTTAATTCACAGTGGTTTCACTGGAAAACGTTTGTTTCACAAAACATGTATAAGATAATGATTTTTTTTTCATCGTAGAATTAATAAAAAATTTCATGAATAATACTCGTTGATTGAAAGAGTTACCCATTTTAATTCCGTGCTTAGCAATGAAAGTAGTAGGTAGAACCAATATTTGTGGGACTTCATTTCAATTCGACTTGTAAATTTTGATTTAATAGAAGGAAGAAATTAACGGACGCCGAGCCGAAGTTTTCCGAGCATATCCGACCGCGCCCGAGACGGTTGCCTTGCAACTTTGCCCCTATCCTTTGTCCTAGGATATACAATATTATGTGTGTCACATGATAAGTTCAACCTCATTAATTCACATTTTGACAAATGACACCGAAAACTGTATATTTAGTATCTTAATGTTTTTAAATAACCGGGAAATGTTAAGTTTTCTATTTTTGTGTCAATTGTTCAACTATTTCGTTTCTGTAGGGCTGAACTAACCATGTGTAGGGCCTGGTAGTTTTCGCGTAAAGATTTTTGCCCCATTTTGTTTCAGTGTCTTATGTGTACACCTGCACCTCAACTTCATGATTATTTGCAGAGTGTTTTTGTGCAGAGTCATTATTCATTTGACTGTGCCAATCGGTGCATGGTGAACCGTGACACATCACGTCTGTGATTTGCGGGTTCAACCTCCAGACGCTGGGTGTTACGGCATCCAATCACTGACCACGTAGCAGAGATGCAGGTGCGCACGTAAGGCACTGAAACAAAGTGCTGCAAAAATCTTTTCGCGAAAACTACCGGGCCCTAACCATGTGGCGCTTATAGCTATCGTCAAATGGCGTTTCTTGGAACGACAGGAAAAGTTGGGATAATTTTCCTAGAAATGTATTACACGCACAGCAGCCGTAACAGAATACGAGAATGCGACGGTCCCCTTAATGCCACACAAGCTAATTGAGTGCATAGGTATGAGAATTAAGAACTCAGGCAAATCTTATTAAACCGGTCTCACGTACCACCACGTGCCTCTCATTGAGGTGGAGAATTATGATACTTATTGATACTGTTGTATACGAGACACCCACGCTTGCCATTGAAAATAGTTAAGCAGTGAATTTTTCTTTAATATCTTAACGGAGTGGCCGGGTAAGACGCCAACAGCTACTCCAGTGGTCACCTTTACTTCTCTCTCAAAATCACGACGACGGCCCTCACACCTTCACTTTTGGCGGTAAAAGGTATCCAGTATCCGTTATCCCTAGGAAACACTTTCCAATCAGTGTAAAAACTGAACTACCTAACTCCTCCCCTCGTGAGCTAAACGAAGTGCCTCCGTTGACCACCATTTATTTGTTCCTTACTTCATTTTTTTTTCACATATTTTGAACGCTATTATTTACAATGTCATGCTATAACGTTAATGAGACACAAAAAATTAAGTAAATAAATAAAAGTAACCCCAACTCCAGTTTGTTATACATAGAGGTGTTGTGGCAGATGGGTGATGACTGGAAAGAGGGAGAAGGGGGCTGTTGGTCCGACCCAAGCCTTTTGTGACGACAGACAACCCTCTCTCCTGACTTAGAGGTACTTGATTTTTATGTACTATTTGTTAAACTGACCCCAAACTACTTAAATCTAATCATACAACTAATTTACCCTTATATTGATTACCATCATGTCAAGATGGTTCATTTAATACCCGACACGAGATATCAACAATTACAAATGTCCTATTTTACCTTATAAATCTACTAATACTTACTTTAGCACGTCACAAGCAAGTAACCATTATCGTAAATGTCGAGCATAAAAGTACGTATGATTTCTTCATTCAGAGCTGTAACATACGAAATAAACATTCCAGAATTGAACCAAGCTATTCATATAGGCCTAATGTTCTACAAATGCACCACCTAACTCTGTAAAATTTTGCTTGTGCCAGGATGTTATCGGAGTTATTTTAAGTCAATATTTTAATGTAATTAGATCGCTCTAAATATCAACTCACATAAATACTGTTAAGATAGAGGAAAATACGTCATCTCAATTCATTTCAAATATGTGTAGCATATATTACTAAAATTCTCTGGCTACAACCTATACATGTATTAACTTAATTTTCTGTTCTGCAGTTATGAAGAAATATTTTGTTTTGTAACCATATAAATATCTTGAAGAATTTCATGGCATTACTCCTTCACTAAAATTAATTTTTTTTTTCTACGAGATTATGTTTTAGCCAGTGGAAATAATATACGTGATCAGATGTCGATTACTATGTTTACATCCACAAAATATCTTAACACCTGGAACCATATTCCATCAATCTCAATATACTTGTAGCACCAAGTAAAGATACCTTGAGTATTTGGTTTTTCAAGTGTATACATAATTTAAGAAACATGGCTTAAATTATCGAATCATTGACGTAACTAAGACACTACGTGACGAGTTCAAATAAATTTAGTATGCATCTAGTATTTAACCTAAGGATTGTCGTTTCTATTATTTTCAAGACAGAGCTGCATTTCTTGTCATAAAATTCGACGCTATTATATTACAAACTTCCACAGTTAAGTTACATTGAACAAATTATATGATCCTTTATCATTTGATGTGAGTATATTTTACTAAAATATTTTTGTGATAAATAAAATCTTAATTTTTTTGATTATTTTTAAACAATTTCTAACTCTTAATTCTTCATTGGTTAAAGCACCGCTAGCATCGACCAAATTACTTAAAAATATTTCGGTATTCGTAAGTTTTAAAACGTTTCAAATTGTAATTTTATAAGTTGTGGCCCTTAGTAAAATAAAATTGTAATTCTTTAAGCATGTTAGCCCCAATGTGTGTGTGTTCCTACACAATACTAAACTGGAATGTTTATACGTGTGTTTTCTGTTAATTACGAAATATGTTTAAAAAGAAAAAACATATTTTCAACAGAAATACACATAATTTTTTCTCTGTTGTATTTTTTTCTGTGAAATTTCTTTATTCTTACATTTATATTATTGTCCAGATATTGTGGTGAGGGACATTTTATTGTTACTTTCTTAAGCGGAAGGTTTATCACGTGTAAATATTTTGGACCACGCCTCAACTATACCACTTAAAAAGTAACACCATTCTAATTTTTTTCAAGTAAAATAATTTATTTATATGCTGTCAGTGCACGGCAGAAATGTTTGATACAACGCACATATAAAAATAACTCTGAAGCTAGTAGTTACATATTTATTTAAATAGATTTTCATATTAGATTGGTATATTGCGCATTTTAGTGCGTGTCTGTAACTGGATACCAGTAACGTAACTTTCCCTGAGCATGTAAAACTGTTAGTCACTAATATGTAGTTTTGTTTCCTTTATTCCGTTTTAGGCCAGCAGCTATTTTTATTTAATTTGTATGACTAAAGGAAACTAAAACACAGCTAAATGAAAACTAAATACTTATCAAAACGACTCATTTCAGTTAGAAAACGTTTTTATTGTTATAGACTTGCCTGGAAAACGAACGTACAGACAATTAAACCACTGCATATGAGAACTGATAGTATAGAGATATTATTTACTTCCTTCAATAATTTCTTTGATAGTATCCTGGAGAGAATGGTGTTTACGTGACAACTCTGCGAATTCGTTAGTGCGGTGTGAATGACACGCTTGAAGGATAAGTAACAGCAGCGTCACAGGCGGAAATTCGTTCAACGACACTTGAAGGTCTCAGCACACCATGAAGAAGGTACAACAGTGGAAATGATACTCGGAAAAAATGGTCTTTGAAGTGTTTGCCTCTAACTGAAACCCATTGTCAGTGATACACGTCGACATACGCGATCATCCAGACAATAAACGCATCTGTTAATTTAACGTTGGACTGTTTTGTCAGCTCATAATTTGAATGATTTCTTAAAATAAACTTTTTTAGAAATTGGCAGAAAATAACTTAACATTTGTTATAATAAATTGTAACAGAGCAACTCCTTTCAAAAACTTTTAAGCTAACGGTTTTCTTCATGTTTATAAGTATACAAAAGTTTATTAATTGAAGAAAATTGTACCAGTGATTATGCTGCCAATTCGTGAATTTTATTTTACTAAGATGGCTGCGATGGAGGAAGTTTCAGACCAGGGTACCATATGCCGAAACATAAATATTTTTTTTATTTACTGTCTTCGTTTTAGATGAGTATAAATCTGTGGAAATTACATTGAAGTAGGAGGCAAATTTTTTAATACTGACTGAATACTGACAAGGTTATTAATAAAAAAATTATTGTTAAAAATTATTTTCGTAAAATAAAAATTTAAAGAACTAATGACCATTTACTTCTTCGAAACGCTACCTCAGTGATGCAATCCGTCATTTGTTCATAGTATATACAACGATATAGTCAATTCACGATAAAGTGAGCACTGCATAAAGTTTTCGTTAAGCTGTTTTGTAGCCATCTTTACTATTTTTAATATGAAAACTTCAATGTAACTAAAAACCAACGTAAACATTTCAAGAGTCTCAAAAGTTAAAATCTGTTGGCCCAAAAAATATATTTCAAATTCATTATAAGTACTGTTGAGTCCTAAGTTTATTGTGAACAAGCCTATAGTGATGTATGTTAATTTTATTGTGATCTTTGAACGATTCTTGCAATGTGTTCGTATTATGAACATAAAAGTTTATTCGGACATACTACATTGCGAGCGAATGTGGCCGTATTGTAAAAAATCTCACAATAAAACAAAAAACAAAGCCAGTAATCTGTAGTCAACAGACATAAAACATAAAGATAATTCCTGAAAGGAATATAGTCATACCCCAGAAGACGACACAAGGACAAGAACATACGTAACAATACAACCAATTGTTAGCAAACAGTAGTCCTGATTCGCATCTCAATGCCCATCACCAGCTGCGCTACCAATCGGGAGGCAGCTGCACTGTCATTGGCTGAGCTACATGTAGTCATTTTTCCTACACTGTAAAAAAAACGTGTAAAAATACACGTACAAATAGCTGGTAGTTTTACATTTTTGTACGTGTAATTACGGAATACTAGTACAGTAAGTGTCATTATACACAATTGTTCTTGCTGATCCAAAATATGTACAAATGTTTAATTTAAAAACACAAATGTATACACATATTTACTAGAAAGTTGATGTAAATTTACATTTTTTAATGTACGTGTAGAAATACAGTCACATATTGTAATATTACAAGTAATTTTATGTTTTATAACTGCACTGTCTATGTATAAATACACTGATTTAAATGTAAAAATGCTTGTTTCCCAGTGCAGTTTAGTAACGGCGAAATACTTGTAAATTTACTCGAACAATTTACGTAGGTATAGTATTATATCAAGTAAACGATTTAAGCGTATTTTTAAACAGAAATCTTTAACAATTTTACCATCTCTGACGCATATACATGTTCACATATGTATGAAAAGTATTTACTAACACCTAAACTTGTTATATTTTATAACGATGTGGTTTTCGCGTAGATTTACAGTTAAAAATGTGCAAATCCTGTTGCCGTGAACTCCAAATTTACTCCAAATTTACTGTGTTCATCTCAAAAACATTTTCGCAAAACGAAGTTGGTCATTAAAAAAAAATGTATAAACTTACTTGAAATACAAATTTTCAATACGGCAGATGACTTGGTATGATAAGCTTGACCGTCGCCCAATTATTACCGTGCCATATATAGTTGTACAATTCAGCAAATATTTGCGTGGTAAGAAAGAGGAAAGGGTTTTCCCTTGCGCATTTAGAACAGCTTGCTAAAATAATCCTAGTAAATGCCTAAAACAACTAATTAAGATGGTTGTTTAGACTGGAATGAATAGATTCCATATCACGAACTGCATTGGTTAACAAACATCGGTGGTCTTGAGGTTACTGTCGTTGATTGCTAATTCTAAGATTGTGGGTTCCAAACATCTCAGGGTCAGAAATTTTCGTTAGTTGAATATAGTCGTAAGTTACTCGAGATAATTCGTAAATTGCGATTTACATCAAAATTAATATCAGTATTACAGGTGTAACTCATATTACGGTTCCAGAAAACTTAAAATTTTGCACCAGGTTGCCAATTAATTTCAAATATACAGTATGTTTTTATTTAATTTTATTTAATTTTATTTTTTCCTTTGAAGTACGGGTTATTTAACACATCATTGTGTTAAAATACATGTACCGTAGCACTGTTATTACCTATACATGTATTTTATTTTATTTTTACCGTTATGTACTGTAAAAAGACACGGACATAAGTAGTGTAACATTACACGAACACGTGTGGAGATTGTGCTGCCACGTACATTCGTGTAAAATTATACAAATTTTTTTACAGTGATATACAGTAAGACTCTTGTTATCTGCTAGAGTTCCTCAGTCTGCACATGTACCTGAAGACGGGATCAAATACCAGTTCCCGAAACATGCATATGTTGTCGTCTTGAGAAGCCTATTATCTTCCGTCTGTTTTTGTCTGTGTTGTGTCTCGCCTGTGATCAAGTACATTCGTGTCTCTCGTTATTTGTGTTGTAGTCATTCAGCCGATTGGAGCCTTTTTCGTACACGCCATTTTTGTGGTTTTTAATTTGTTTTTTTTTTCGTCTGCATTTTTTTTCCTGTTGCCCTTCTCTAGCCGACTATATTCCACTTAGGAACTAAAAGGATAAGAGTACTGCAGTAATTGCAGTACATACATGCAACTGGCTGTGACCCAAGTTTGTTAGACGTAGCATGGCCTAGATATATGCGCAATTTATGTATGTATGGCAGCCGTTCATATATTCTATTGGGACAAGTCTGTACACAGTTCACGTGTTCTCAATCTACCGCACACGGACACCGCGTGAGAGATAACTTCCAAGCTGATCTCACGAATTTTATAATGCGTACGTATCAAGGGACCTTGCTGGCCAGTCAAGTAAGATGATGATATGCCATGGGCACAGGCGTACAGTATGTGTACGAGTGTTGTGTTTATTTACGCCTGTGACAAGTTGCTGTCTTCTGAGAGGCAAAATATGAAGACGTTATATTCAAACGCGACAGTCACTCGTCACGATGAGGAACCGAAATTCATCGTAATACATGATGTTGAGCTATTGTAATCAATGCATGCCTCCTGGTTACAGTTCCAAACGTATCACAGCCGTATATGCTCTGTTGTTGACAGCAGTCTAGTTATTGTGTTATCGCAAAGTCCTGCTGATGTATGTTGCCAAGAGTTGGTGCGGGTGACATGTGATCCTGTGAAGAACTCAGTAAGCGCAGGTTGCACAGAGGATTAAGGTGGCCATCTACCGTGGTAGACGAGTGATAAGCACAGCTTCTGCCAATAGACATTTATTCGAAAACTGGTTAACTAGCTTGAGTAATGTCTGATAAGTATTTGAAGATTTTTACACACGCCTCTAACCGTCTCAGGCACACCAGTAATATGTACAGCTTACTTCAGGTCCGAGAGAGCCGCCGTGGCAGAACGGTCAGATAATTCACCTCCACCAAGTCTATCCGGGCTCGATTCCCTACGGGGTCGGTCCCCGGATCTTCGCATGTGAGAATCGTACCGGACGATGCCGTTGGTTGACGGGTTTTCTCGGGGATCTTCCATTTCCCCCGCCCCTTCATTCCGGCGCTGCTTAATATTCACCTCATGTCACCCCTCACTAGCACTGAAGACCTCGATGCTAAACGCTGACAGAAATCTCTTCTCACTTACGACACAAATTAATGTTTTGTTCTTATGTAAGTATTGCACATCTTGAAGCAGAATGTCGACAATAACCGTTAACATTACTTCATAAAATTATGTCTCCTCTGAATGATTAGGCAATAATTCTGCACGACAGTTCAGTGACTTGCGTTTAGAGGTTAGGGACAGCCGTAATGCACACGCTGAGTCGACCTTGGCGCTTCAGTAGTTTAGGCTTCAAGCGCACGAAGCAATTTTCCAAATTAGACATCTTAATTCTTGACGCATATTAAGTGAAGTACGGTGAAGCGAAGCTTTCAGCGTTGATGAGAGGTGATATTAGGTAGGTATGAAGCAGCGGCGCAATAAGAGAGGCGCAGGTAATGGGAGATACTGGAGAAAACCCGTCAACCAAGGAATCTTCCGACACTATTCTCAAGTGCGATAAACTGGTTCAACTCTGACAGGAATCGAACCAGGATTTTGGCAGAAGGCGAGTGTCTTAGCCACTACGCCAATCACAGTCCCGTCGCGTTTTTTAGGACAAATACTTAAAGGCTCCGCCTACTACGCGCTTAAAATGCGTTGTAGTTTGTTCGTAAATATGTTTTTTTACGAAACTATCCACACGTGTCCATTGTGTCAATGTACGAAAAGAAAGTGTACTTCAAACGAAGAAGGAAAGGTAGTTGCAAAAAATTGCATCAATTGGAAAAATCATCTCGGAGCCCCTCAAAATGGCTAAAAAACATTCCTTCCAAACCTCTTATTTGTGATACTGCGATAGATAAGGGTATGGACTTTGCTTGAAACTTTTCACAAATAAAAAGACGGGTTCACCACTGAATGTGTCAGTCAGGCGAGTGATCTACGATATCTCTGCACGCCGTTTCAGTGTCTTGTGGTAGAGGCGATACCGCACCAGATGACCTGGTCAACATCGCCCTTGGCGCAGGGCCTCTCTCACACACACTCATGGCCAGTAAGCAGGCGCCTTAAGGCTTTACAAAAGTTCATGAGGGTAGGACTAGAAGACAATATTTCAACTTCCGTTGTACAAAATATAGACCGAGTAATGTTTACCCGTGACCAAAATGTTCACGTGACAGCTTCTCGAACGACTCTAAACTTACCCTGCTCTAAGCCAGGGTAAGCAGCTGTTAGCAGATCAAAGTCGCAATTTGACGCAAAAATGTAAACAGTAGACATAAATAAGACATATTCTACTTCAGGTTGGAAATATCAATATAAAAAGTTTGTCACAGGGAAAATGTCTGCCGCTTGAGTGCTGGTATCGGAAGCTGTGTAAATTGACCGATCACAGAGCTTTCGTGAATTTAAAGTTACATGAAGTTGGTAATTTGAATGTCAAAATTGGTTTGTTTTCACTTTATAATTGATTTAAATTATGTCTCTTTTTGCCAAGCTTAGTTAAATTTCAACTAGCTACTGTTTCGTATTTTGTTAAAACCGTTAGCGGTAGGAGCGTAACAAGCTGCAGAATTTTTCACAATACCAAACTCTTCCATATGGAACCATATTTTATTTCTAACCGGTAGTAGAACTAACCATAATATAACCAAAACCACAACGAAGTAAAACTGAATGCACTATAGTTAAAATATCAAAGAAATAGGTATTAAACTAATATAATATGTAACATAAATTAAATAAATGTACTGCGGAAGTGGAATTTAATAACTATTTATCACGCAGAAAATGCGTAGGCTTTATTTCATTACCACCATCTTTAAACCGAGAAAAGGTATTACAGGTGTTCATCAAGATCATGCAAGGCAAAACCTTGTCACGTGACTGAGATAACCTACCCTTCTCCAGTGAGTGGCCTTTTTTTAAACGCATTTTGTGTGAAATGTCTAGGTTCAACATAACCTTCGCGGCAAGTGTGGCTACTCTCCGGCATCAGAGTGCAATACACTACATAGCTGGCAGTTGCACGGGACGTTTACAAACTCTCATGCAAACCCATAGTGTTGTCAGTATCAACTTGTACAAGTGCTGGTAGTGCTGACGAGGTACATATTCTGTGTGTTCTGAGTCACAACACTCTCAGTGTTTTATTTGTTTATTTATTCACGTCTAAATTTAGCCTTAGGCTGGTTTATAATTTTGCGTGCTTGTATATCTATAAAATGGAGGAATTGGCATCGTGATAAACACAATGCACATTGGTTTTAAGAATACTAAAATAATGAGAAATTAAAGGTGTATAATTTTTTAACATTAATAAATTTGAATTAAAAAATGGATGTGCCCTACTTCAGCTGGTTCATAAAATGAAGGGATTTATATTTTGCCCTGAATGAGTGAGAACTGGTTTTTAAATCTCGCGTTAGGTCATTCTAAATTTTGCTTGCAGGGTTACTTAAATATTTTTTCTAAAATTATTTATTTTATCGAGGCTGTCTTGCCGTCTGCACACTTCTACAACAGTATATCTATGACAGTGGCGGAACGCTTAAGTACTTAAGAGACCGTTTTACCTCAATTTAGCTCAGATTATTACTGAGATAAATTTACACATACATTAGGACGGTGAGCACACGAATCAAATTATGTCAAATCAATTCCGATCTTATCTTTTGGGTGCTTCACTTTTTGGTTAGTCAGGGCACATGTGAATGGTTGAATTTATGTATTAGCGTAAAATTGTTACCTTTAATTTTCTGAAATCTCGACATTCGTCCTATGAAATGCGTGAATGTTCCGAGTACTGCAAATAAATTACCTTAATTCCTCAAAGTTCTATTATTATAGCTGACCTGTATATACATTAGTTATTATATTCCGGACGCAAGCGAAAGTTAAGTATTTATGTTGACTTTACACTGAGATGTTTAAAAGTTTGTTGCAATGGGACTTGATAATAAGAACGCATGCACTGAAATGAAAGCTTATTGGTCACCACAAATGAATGATGATTATGGACCTTACCAAATGTTTTTATGGTGACTACTAAAATGTTTTGTTGCCTCCAATAAAGTTTTCCAATTACAGCAAAAATGTGTAACTACTACAAAATATTTCAGTGAGGTCAACTATAAAAAAAATTTGGCCACTTCAAAAGAGTTTTTTCAATGTGGGTTTATGAATGTAAACCATTGCTTATGCAAAGGTGTGTGTTTATAAACCCATACATTCTGACCTTAAACTGTAAAAAATATTTGTAATCTTACTATACCTATGTAAAGGAGTGTTAAGAAAGTAATAATTGTTAAGTTATTTCCTATACATCAATGGTAGGATTCGTATACTATTTAGGAAATAACCAATGTTACCAGATTTGTATAGTAACGATGCTTACCATTTGCTTTCTTTATAAGCTGAAGTATTATAAGGTTCTCATACTGTAATCACTGCAATTACTATTTATTGAGTTTTTACACAGCGCTAAACCGCTTCCGTAAACTAACCTTGCAGGAATACGTATTGACCTGTGCTATTATAAAGTGTCCATGTGGTGTTTCTAAAGAGCACTGCTTCAGTGTGTCAACGGGCATGTCTGTTCACCTTGACAACGTGTTCTGCTTTGTAGCCTACTTCGTTCTGAAAGACTTGCTTGTGAGATCACCTTCCCTTTTATGTACACGTGTCTGTGTCTGTCCTTCAAACTCCGCCTTCGCTGGACTCATTCAGGTGGAACTTCAAACCTCAAAGATAATGCATCAAGACATTTGACGTACGCACTGAAAATGTATAGCAGGTGTGCATTCATCTGTATCCTGGTTAATCAGTTCAATTATCGAAGAAAAAATATTTATATGTTTCTATTTTGATCAATTATTTATATGGAACAGTGTCGATAACGCCTGCTAGTACAAATAACTAAATTGAAATCAATTTTAATTGACAATAATCAACGATTTTTTAAATATATGCTATCCAAGTGCTGGTTACGCTATAGTATATTTGCAATGTAACTAATGGCAGTGTTACGGTAATAAAATCAAGATTTGTACTAGAAGATTTAATTTGTTCATGTGGATACGAAGGCTAAGAAAAGCCGTTAGAGAACTATGAATCTTAAGCATTGTCACTAGGCTGACCTTAATTCAGTTTCTATAAAATTTTATCGAATTTACTTAATTCTGTGCATCATATAATCGAAATTTTTCAGTTTATTCGACAAATCATTTTCACTTTTAAACAGTTAAATGAAAAAAATATCACAATATTTATTTCACCTAAGCATCTTAGAATAAAATGTAACATTAAATTTAATTACGATTACGGAAGCTACTCAAATTAATCACAAGTTTCACAGCAAAATTTGTGTTGTGGTTTATTTTACATAGATGGACATTTTTAAAGTGGAGCCTTTGCAAGGGATAGCAAGGGTTCTTAAAGAGTACATACGCTCAAAGAAATTTGTAAACAAAACTGTGAAAGTTAGAAGACTGGTGGACATCAAACACTACGGATTTTTGGGGGTTAAAACTTGCATCATATGCACAATTGTGATACGTTTTAGGAGTGCCTACGAATTATTGTTGATAGATATCTTCGTCTACGTAAAACAATATACCTACGTTTGTCCCTAACGTAATTTATGAGTATTTCCTAATTGTTCGTGCTACTAGCATTATCTGTAAATATGCAATGTTGTTAGTCTACAGTTTGTAAACAGCTGTGTATAATAAATTAAGACATAATAAAACTTGTTTTCAAATAGCAGAATAACATTTATATTCATTATAAATGTTGGATTATAAATTATGTAATTCTGAAGCTCAGGGAAGAGTTAAATTTATCCCGTCTTTCTTTGATGTGCAAGTCTGTGAAAGAAAATATTAAAAATTTTGATTTACGTAGTTTTAATCTGCTCACTCTCAATAAAATTATAAAAAATATTACATATATTGAACAAGATATCGATTATTTAACGTATTTTTCATGCACAAATATGTTATCGTCGTGAATAATGCTGTAGTTTTGAGTTCGGCAGCTAAAAGGCTGAGTACAAAATAATTTATAAAAAGATGTTCTGTTATTTTCATGTTTGAACATAGTATTTATCTCTTACTTCGAAGGCAGCATGATATCTCTTCTCCTGTAAACTTTGAAACACTAAGCGTTCTTGTTCATATAAAATTTTTACACGGTGTTACATGAAAGAGGCATAATAGGTGAGAAACGCAAACTAAAACTAAGCTGCACTTAAAGGACGGTTCCTTAACTTACTATCCGATGTATTATTACTGTCGCTTTACGTAAAGATATAAATTTTTTGATTATATATAATTATGTAAGCTTAAACTACAGTAAAAATAACTGTATTAAATATTATATATGATAGAGGTGCTTCTGTATTATGAAGATTTAAATAAGGGAATACATGCAATTTTAATATTTTTCCCCTTGGAAGCTCTGCACCAGGTCTACCCTGAAGGTTCGTATAATGCATGCGTGTATATATTATTTCCACAATTTAGAAAGGGCGTAAATTATTTTTCAGGCTATCTTGAATACTCATAAAGCTACTTTCCATGATACCAGATTTAGAAAAAATATATTTTACCCTGCAAATTTACATTTCTGTTATTTGCGATATGTCATTGCACATACTCAAATTAATAGAAATACAATTAACACATAAAATATAATTTACACCTCGCCATTAGCAGTTATCTAATTCAATAATATATATCAATGTAAAATGAATTAGTTATATCTAGTTAGTTACAAAAATTAAGAAAAAATAAACTCATTTAACACAGATAAAAACAAACAGACCGAATATGAACCCGGGAAAAACACATAAAAAAAACTATTTTTAACCACCTGTAAGGTCGAACGATCAACGAACTCCTGCGTGAGTAAAAGATGTTGAGACCTTACACCAGTATGTACTGTGTTACCAAACTTTAAAACAAAATTTTGCAGAACAACGACTATTTATTGCTAGATTTCCGCATAGTTATTCAGCATTACCGCCAGTAGCTTAGCTGCTTCAGGCGAGAGTAGGCACTGTCATTCTAAATTATAGAAAATTTTAGAAAAGGTTGTCCTTGTATCCACAAATAGAGAGTGAATAAGCATCTAGTTCGTGATTCATCACTGGATAAAATTATTAACAGAACTTGAAAATTTAGACAATACTAATGTCCACAAGCGTGAAATGCAACGAAGAAAATATATGTAAGTGTGTAAGATTGAGGTGTTAACTGCTCATGCGGATGGTATGAAGTGAGCACGCAACATTGAGGTCATCACCGCCCGTGAGGATGATGTGCGTACGCAACATTGAGGTCTTCGCCGCCAATGCGGATGATACGAGTATGCAAGGTTGAGGTCTTCACCGCCCGCGAGAATGATGTGAGTACGCAACATTGAGGTCTTCACCGCCCGTGAGAATTATGTGAGTACGCAACATTGAGGTCTTCACCACCAATGCGGATGATGTGAGTACGCGACATTGGGGTCTTCACCGCCAATGCGGATGATGTGAGTATGCGACATTGGGGTCTTCACCGCCAATGTGGATGATGCGAGTATGAACGGTTGAGGTCTTAACCGCCCGTGAGAATGATGTGAGTATGCAACATTGAGGTCTTCACCGCCCGTGAGAATTATGTGAGTACGCAACATTGAGGTCTTCACCACCAATGCGGATGATGTGAGTACGCGACATTGGGGTCTTCACCGCCAATGTGGATGATATGTGTACGCAACATTGAGGTCTTCGCCGCCAATGTGGGTGATGCGAGTACGCTGTAAATGTGTTTCACTGTTACAGTCGAACATAAGTTAATAAATGTACGCCCAACTAGGAATGTTAATGTACTGTTTACTTATTTATCGATCGGAGATCGTGATGAATACACTGCATTTTCGGTATAGTAATTATATCTGCAACATGTGCAACATAAATTATATCAATTACATCTAAACTTCAATTAATGTATACAAAATGGTTTGTGTCTATATATTTTATGTGACGGTTATTTTAAAAGTATGATGTAAATATCGCTAATGTGGAATGAACGTATTTAAAAAATTATTTAACAGGTTCCATAACACTGTCAGTTGCATAATACTGACGGTTTGATAATAACGAGGGCTTTGATAACGGTAATCAACATCTGTTACTTAATTACACCAATCAGTATCGACGATATTGTCGAGAATCGTTATGCACCAAACATCGAAAATGTCTGTGTCAAGAATTATCAATATATCTAAATATGAAATAGCCCTACTGTCAACGATTTGTTCTTACTTACTCTGCCCCTTATTAGTTAACGAGGGTATTATACCAAGTGTGTTTCATAATTTCTGCATTGCGTATCGTCCTGGACGATGTCGCTGTTAAAGAGATTTATCGGGGTTCTTCGTACCTATCTCATTCGCACCCATAGGTTCCCACGTCTTTATGTGTTCATACTCGCCTAAATGCCACCAATTCGTGCATGATATTCTACACTCAACATCTGTCTGCCACTACACGTAGCGTGCATTCCGGACACCCCTGATTACAAGCTGCAATAACGTGAACACTGCGTGTTTTCATTGACAGATCTTACCTTCGATCACGCGCTCTCACATGAACGCGAATAGACAGTAGCTAAGTTTTTTCTGCGCTGTTTTGGCACACTATGCAGTCCACGAACAACCTTACCTCACATTTCCACTTTCCGTGGGGTTATGGAAATTTGAAGTAAATTTCCTCGCAAACTGCAATGACCTAGCAAAGTTTTACGAAAGAGAATTCTCTGCTTGATTTTAGTCAGTAATATGCTTCCGAGACGCGTTCAAGTTAAATGTAACTTATGAGTAAGTGTGTGTTTGTGGCAGGTAATTCTTCCTGAAAATATAAAAAATAAAAATATAAACAAAAAAATATATATTGATCGATGGTTAAATAACTTAACTGATGATGAGTTATCTTTAATCTTTAAGTAGTAGTTTTAGTGTAGTTAATTATTTTTACATTCTTTATGTTTCAAATTGTTAAATACGATCTGTATCCACCAAAAAGTAATTTTTTTTTCATGCAGCATTCAATTTTCGTTCTCAAATTAATTTATACCAGATGACAAGTTTTCTAACATAATTAACTGCAGCTATCGAAAATAATTTGCCTAGTAGCACTCACACACAAGCTTTGCTTGTGTGAGTGTGATTTCTTCCATTATATAAAAAGTATTATTGTAAAGTGCTGTATTGGTATATGGAAATAAAAGTATAAATAAAAAAATAATAATGTAGCAGTCCCTGCACGTAAGGACGTGTTCGCCTCCAATGCCCACGCGAACACAGCAGAAGGTGGAGGAGTGGGGGTTGACTTAGCGTACGCGCCATGTCGCAACACACGTGCCCGGCTCGTGGTAGCGTGGGGTGGGGGCTGTGGAAACCCCTTGGAGGTGGGAGGGTTGGTAGCGCGTGCCGGAAGCTGGGCTCGAACGGGGTCGAGGACGCAGCCGGGTGACGTCACACCAGGGCGGCGGGCGGCGCGCCTCGGTGGCGCGGGACAGTCGCGCGACGACGCGGGCGGAGAGACGCGGCAGCACCTGGGAGAAGGTAAGCGGTGTTGCCAGTTCGCTTCCGGGTTAATCCCCGCCAGTGACGTGAGCGACCGTTTGTTTCTGTAGGCCAGGGGAGGGGGCAGTGGCCTCCGTAGCCGAGGTCGCTTAAGCTTGCCTTACACGATGCCTAGAGATGATGGTTTATCGCGGAAAAACTTGACTATTTGCTAGGCTTCAACATATGTTCAACTTATCAAAAGATTACTGGCTTTTCCTTGTACGTGGAGTTACTGCCCTATTTTACTGAGCCAATAGGAATGCCACTATTTTAATATTTAATGCATGTTATTGGTCTGCAGACAGCTACGTTGTGTCAGTGTTTTCAAGGCTATGTTGACACAAAACATTTTCGCGATATACCATCATCTCTAACGATGCCTAATTTCTATTGTCTTTTGTTTTACCTATAGGTGTAGCATTGGACATAATCAGATTAAGTAGCAAATTTTATGAAATTAACGGTTCGTTCCTCGTACGTATTCATACGATTCCTAAAAGGTGAAAGGAAACGAAGAGAACCAGGGGCGCAACAAAGCACATTCCCCAAGAAGCTGGGGGACTAACGTAATAATTGCTATTCTTATTGTCATATTTGAGGAGGTACCATAGCCACCGTCTTGGATAATATAGTTATGCTTTTATAAAATGGCTTTAAATTACATGTTATGTTATTAAAATAAAAACACATGAATTTATATTTAATGTATACAGGCAGATTGTTAGATAGTTTAAGGTTTTCCCCTATTTCAGGGGTTCAGAAAAGGGGGAGGGGAAGGAATACCCCTGCCGTCCCTTGTTTTTGCGACCCTGAAACCTCTATCTTAATGAAAGTGTATACGGTTTTAGTTTAAAATAATGAGAAACGGAAACGGTTCAGGGCTAGACTTTGGCTGTAGAAATGAAGTAAAGGGTAACGTTATGGTTGTCTAGTAATCCTTCGGAATGAATTGAGGTTTGTTTAATCACGTTATCTCGGGATATCGATGCTATTTTGAATAGATTCAGTCGTTAAAATTTAAGGTCATGTGACCAACACCAAACGGCTGAGATTGGCCATAGAGGTTTATGTGTAGAAAACAAGCAAAAATGCTAACAGAAAAATAGATCACGTTCTATTACGTTTCTGGGTAAATTTTTGAATATGAAACAGAGACGGACTCCTTGGTAGGGTACTGGAATACGGCCAAACGGAAGCATAAATTGGTCATGAAAACCGTTACGGAATTGAGCATCGTGAGGCCGGTTTTAGGATCAGATATGAGTTGAATTCCCTATAGAGACTTGGCAGCTTATACTGAGGTCAAGCATACTTTTGGCTGTATCCGAATTATTTTCAAGTACCTACTTGTCATCGCCTGTGACATCAACAAGAATATACCAGTATATACTAAGTAGCATTCTCCGATTTCTTAGTATTGTACACGACACAAGAAGTTGTTTACTTGTTAGGTGTTTCAGTATACTCGGTTCAGGCGCTGTATTGGCGTTAGTTCATTTTGGTATTTTACGAAATTTATGCAGTACTTCAGATGAAAAATTATGAAGTATTTTCGAAATTTATGTTTGCTGCGCGTAAATTAGCAGTCACCATTAAATTTTCTTTGTGCCCAAAACTTTGTCCGAACAGATACCTGACAATGTAATTAATTTTTATTAACCGATATCAAGCTGATTATATTATTTTTCTTTCTTTGGTTTTATCTTATCGGCACTGGAAAAATTGCCACTCTGTAAAATTTTAGAGATACACACTTGCTAAGCTAGACCACCTTTTTAACTCAAACAGTGGAAACGTAACCTCACAGAAGATGCGTAAAATCTGGTTTATAAAAGGCATACAACTACTGAAATAAAAACATAGTTGGCTTCTAACTGAATATAATTAAATTGTCTAACTTACGTGATCATACAACTTATTATTACAAAGCTCGTACTTTGAAAATAATTATATACGTCTATATCCTAATAGCGGCAGTCCAGCAGATCTTGATCGCTTCTTTTTCATTTCAAAGTGTCCGTTTCGTATTAACGGCTTTGAATGCGCGTAGAAAAATTTTAATGTTTATTCAATTTAAACTGTTGTAAGTATCACTTCGAATGACGTGATTCAGATTTATGATTTTGCCAGATTAATATGTAACCTGAATTTAACATTAAACATTGTTGCGTTCAATAGTCTGCCCAGTTAACGAAGTTAATCTGTAAATAAATAACACAATATTCAACCTGAAACGTCATCCAACAAGAGGGTGATTTTATGAAGTTACCTAAGGTTGCAGCACTTTGGAACACACTTCGGCTAAACTCGGCACAAATAAGTTTATCAGTTTTTTAACACTGAGTCACGAATCCGTTCTTACTTGAGTGTTGAGTTGAACATACAGTAATGAAGCGGTGTGGTCGGCCATTTTCTGTTTGCTCACTCGGTTATGTAATTACTGTACGAAGCTCTGGAAGCACTACCTGCTCCCACTGCCGACTGTGTGGCTGCCTAAGTGAACGTATTTTGTGCGCTCCAGGCCTAAAAGTGCTAAGGGAGACACAGTACGTGTATCACACTTCCTTATAGCCTTTATGTGCAAGTCAGCGAACATGTTGAAGTATTCTCGCGGATCGCTAGCCTCTATGAGACACCCAGGGCTGACCTTCGTATTTTATGTCGTAATATTACACAGAGCCGCCTACACAATTTTTCAGACACTGCACCAACTTTTTCTACATTAAAAACGCCGAAAAAAAAGCTTATAGTAATTTCCGTTTGCGGAGAAACGTTTATCAAGATAACTGAAGGACCTAGAACGGTTCTCAGCAGATATGACTCACAACACCGGTTGAAGCTCTGCATATCGCTTAATGGCCTGGGTAGGAGAAATTTAACTGATTTGTTGCTCCACCACCAGGCTGTTTCACTCCCAAGCTTTGACAGACGTATTATGTGCGTTACCTGGTAAAATATTCCATCTTACTTGGCTCGTGCCATTCGCGATAATGACGGAGTTTTGCTTATATAGCTTAGATGTTGTGTGTGAAAGTTTACTTTTAAGCCATGAGATTTTGAGTTCGATGTATTTTGAGCCGTTGACGTAAGAGTTTCTTTAATAGCGAATTATATCTTGTTCGATAGGAAAGACTGCCCTCCTCTTCAGATAAGAATTTTGTCACAAAGTGTTATTTATGAGTTTCCCATTAGTAAAATGCATGTACAGGACGAAAGATAATTTTTGAGAAAACAATAATATGTTTTACTTGAAATGTCTTTGGAATCTATTTACTGAAATGCGGATGATGGACGGATCAACTAAAATAAACGAAAACCTTACATAACGGGATAGAAACCATGGTTTCCAGAATACTAGTAAAACTCTCGCATGACCTAACACACTCGGTAAACGCATCCACTTATATATCATTTCCCATGTTTCCATGGGAGGTGCTCTCATAAGTTCTGAAGCTGAAAAGTGCTCTATTTATGAGGATAGCACTCTGTCTGAAAACGTACGTTTATGTGCATCAAGAAACACAGATCAAGATTTAAAAGTTATCTCCTCACTCTATGCATTTCAACTTGACAACGAGCAACAATGACGTCTCCAGACTTTACTTGCCTTCCAGACGTTGGTGACTGCAGAGCAGTGGGTAGAAGTACGGCACATTTTGGCAGATGGCAGAGAAAATTCTAACCTCAACCTGGTGCTCGCGAGCTCCCGAGTACTCCCGGAAGTGCTCGAATAGTTGAGGCCGAATTGTGCTCGCGAGCACCCTTATTCCACATTTTAAATAAAACTAATTTTCCTTGTATCGTTTAAAAGTCGCTCGCAACCCATGTAGTACATGACTTTGCCGAGAGGTTGAAGAGCAGCATGGGTGTGTCTCACTCGTTTAACATATGTCCGGCTCAACACAATGGGTAGCGTGGAGTGCGCCATTGTTTGCCTCGGTAATATATATAATTTTCTGCCCACTAGAGTACAGTTATGTGATGTGTGAGTTGTTGATTAGTTGTAATGGATACATTTTTTGTTATGAAACGTATTGGGAATGAAAGAGATACAATTACATCATCGCCGTCAACGTCAGCAGTGGTTTCAAATAATGGTAGCGAATGAAAGAAGCAAAAAAAAAAAAACTACATTCAAAAAATGTGCGAGACCAATTATCTTGTTTTGTAGAACGACAATAATACTGGTGAAATCTGTCTACTCTGTTCGGCTCTTTTGAACACGGTCCTCTGCTGGTAACTTTATCTATTAAGTGCCTCTTTAGCCCCTATAAACATGGAATAAGTAATTTACACTTTCTTATGTAGTTTGCGATATCCGTATGGTAACAACCATAGCCATCTCAGTAGAAGGCCTATGGCTTACGCTTGGCAACACTGCTAAGAAGTGTTATTTTGATAGAGCTTTGAGCTCTCAAAGAGCAATGAGTGGCTTTCACTGATTCGTTTGTCGGTCCTACATACCTATACATAAAAGGAAAGTCACTGCAAAGCACTATTCTTTACAGGGTTGCCCCCATCGAATGCCGCGGTCTTCTACTACGAAACCGGATGCACAGGGTCACGATTTTAT
>PNEQ01014579.1:157449-202774 GCA_003012365.1 Medauroidea extradentata
ACTCAGTCACACACGCCAGCAAAATGGCTTCCCTGGCCAGCAACATGGCGGAAACACCTACTGCCAATCAGCGTGAGGCAGCTGCTCTGCTAGTCGGCAGCCAGGCCAATAGGAAACCTGTAGTAACATGCAGGAGCCAAACAGACACGGGGCTGGAGTCTACAGCCTCGGGCAGCCAATAAGCGGCCAAGTTTGCCTACATCAAACGAGCCACCACGTCATTTCACGTCTGTATTACTATTTAGTCTGTGATTTTGTCGTGAAAAGATTATTGCCCCCGCTTTGTTTCAGCGTCTCACGTGCACATCGGCAGTTCTACTTCGTGATTATTAGCAGAGTCTCTTTGCTCAGGCACGATTCCCTTTTGACTGCACCAATCAGAATAATATTACTGTGACTCCGTACGTCTGTAGTTTGCCAAAGCAAGTGAGAGTCCAGTCGCAGACGATGTAGCTGAGCTGCATATGTGCACGTACGCATTGAAACCAAAAGTTTCAAAAATCTTTTCGTCATAAAATCGTTGTTGTACATGCTACAACTCATTAATTTCCGAAAACAGTTTCATTCATTGTACTTTGCAGCAACAAAATCCGCCTGGTAGCAAGTTCATGATTGTGTAATTTGAAAAGAGTCGTACGAATGTCAAGAAATTTCACATATGTATGTATACCTGTCGTTTAAAGGCACTTGCTATAGCTAAACCGAGAGTCGAAATTAATTTTTAAGTTCATGAAGACTGAATTATATAAGGCTGATAAATCTTTGTCTAGGGTGATTTCAGGAAAACAAGGTAAATCGAACACGGTGCCCCAGAATGCGAGTCCAACGTGTTACCATCACGCCACCGCGCTCAGTGACGCACTGTACATGTGACCTCTACGATTTTAATTCGTTGGTTTCAAATAAAACATGGCTAGAGTTTTAGTACTGAGCTTTGAATATCCGTAACAAATAGGAATTTAAGTGACTGACACAGACATAAAACAATCAGCTTCAGAAATATTTTTAAAATTTTTTTTTGTGTTTTCCTTCCTCCGGATGAACCATTTTAGGACCTCGTGCCAATTTCCCAGTACTCTTCCATTCGTTCACTGTGCTTCTTATTCCTGTCTTCTGACCATTCCGGCCCTGACTTTTTCACTCTCCTACCCTGTAATCCTTCCATATTCAATACTTATTCCCTAAACACATCTCTGACAGTTGTTTCTTCTGGTTTTATATTTAATTTTTGTCTAAATATTTTTTTTTTGCTTCGTGAATCCAAATTGTTGTTGATGTCTTGTTCCACAAATATTTGAAGATGTTTTGGTTAAGGTTATGTACTTCCTTTCATTTGACATAGGCCTAAATATAAAAAAAAATTCCACTTATATTATAATATTGTATTTCTTTTATTGTAGACACTAAGGTCATCCGACAAAGGAAAAGCAAATTCCGTATAAAACTTCAAGGTGAGTGTTGCCACAGGTTTGCGTGAGTGTTTCGGTAGGATAGACATAAGATTACCGCGTCTTGAGAAGGTCGGCTGACGCCATAACTTTGAACATGCGTCAGTTAATTCAGTAAACATGCTTAAATACAATAGAAAAAACGTGGCCAATTGAAGAAAAATATGCCAATAAATTGTTGAAGTCCTGAATTAAATTATGTCCAAGCAAAGGTTTAACAGCAAGCGACGGTGCTGCGCAAAACGAAATGTAAATTTACTTTCCAAAATATAGATAGTAATATAAACAGAAGAAATATCGTGCTGGAAAAGTCCTACAAAAACCAATGTGTTCATTCCTAAGATGGGTGTTCACAAATTGCGGTTAATATTTATTAAAATTTTTGTCAGTGTTTCCGACAGTTGGCCACTGCTGCGTTTCTATTCCGTCGTTAATGCCTTGAGGCAAAGATACGAAATTGAATAATTATGAAAAGTAATTACGTGCATTGATATTAATTTTCCCTTTGGAAGGCGTTTCGTACGCGTTTACTGTTGTGGTGATCTTGCAACACTTTTTAGAAGCTGTGAGTTTATTAATTTTTTACAACCCGTCGGTAGGGACTGGAAAATTTCGCGAATTCAATTACCTGTAGGCTAGAATGAACTGTACTTTGCATACTCTAGCCCCGACTATTTGTCCACTAGCTGCTACTCAGTGGAACAACAGACAATGATCGAATAGACGGAGCCTACAGATAATTGAATTCGTGAAATTTTCTAGTCCCAATCCATTGATATTGTACCACTTATAACTTTATTCCTGGTTTGAGCCCAGACACTTCTTTTGTAAAGACCCGGAAATATTCGCCGGTTCAATGACCAGTCAACTTGAATCCACAGTCCTGTGTACACTCTTGTCTTCAGATACTTGTACATTCTGCTCCAGTGAATGGCCAGTTGTACAGGAGACAAGGTAGCGTGGGAGTCTGTTATTGGCTTGCAGTCCTCAAGGAAGAGATTCATTAGCAAGAACCTAACAGCAATTTTAGGAAACATTATGAACATGAGTTAGAAATCCAACTTCTTCTCAAACGAATTCGCGAAATTTTCGGGGTGTATTTATAGGGATGTTAACTCTAGGTTTTCTCAGAATCTCATTAGCAGAGCCGAGACTACACATTTTATTTAGACCCTAGAGAAATTTGAGTAAAATTGCAGTTGTATTAAGAGAATTTAATTTTTCGTGCTATTTACTCGCAGAAGTTTTTATATTAAAATTTGAAACGCTCGTAATAAACTGATTAGACCACTACTTTTCTCCTATTGAACTGCGGAGATCAACATGGACTCCTTGTTTTCGATACAGTTCCCTCACCTGAAAAACTGGCAGAATAGTCGTACATAATCCTTTCTTTTAACGATTTAATTTTATCGAATAACAGAGAAAATCGACCATTTTACAACGGGAAGTAACTCACCATCATAGAAAACCTGCAAACATTACCAACTTACGTAATCTGGAACCATGTTTACTAAATATTAGCCCGGCCTAACATAGTGTTACTTATAAACTCAGCGAGGAGGCACAATGGTGACGCGTTAGACTCGCATTTGGGAGGACATGTGTACGATTGTCGTCTCCGGCAATCCTGTTTTCTGTTTATCTTCGGTTCCCCAAAAGCGCTGCAGGCATTCCATTTATTCTAAGAGAACCAATTATGTAGTTCCTATAGCCACATATATGTACATACATAGTAGAATAAAATTAGCCCAAAACCGCAAATTTATAATGTTACTGAAAATATGTGTTTATATCCGGTGGTAGTCAAATTTACGTGAAATTATATTTTAATTGTGCACAGACACGGGAACAAAGTTTAGTTTCCGAAACATTACAAACGTTAATTTATTTCTTCGGTGTTGCCTCCATTGTGTAATCCAGCGGTGTTTCACACATGTGTGTGTATGTGAGTGTGTATATATGTGCACGTTCTTGTTGTTTGTTTCCTTTGTGGTTACTAAGTTACTATGACTGAATCCTCAGTTAATTTGATATCTCTTGACGGCTGATATCCTTGGTTCAATCTTCATAGTATATGTTTTGGTTTCAAAGTACTAAATAAAGGTTTCATTGGTCCATTTGAATCTTTCTCGCATTCCGTATACAACCATTGACAACAGCCAACATCGTTCCTTGAAATAATCGTAAGTATTAAAAACTTTATTCTCGACTGGTCAGATTTCGTGCTGAACAGTCAAATAAGAACATAAAATGCAAAAACTGCAGCTCTAAGTTCTGCAAAGTGGCAACTTCTAACGTACGTAAATGATTTTGATGATGATGTGTGAGGGAAACTCAACAGCGGATATTTGCACTATGTAACCACAGGGCTCGCAAACCTATACTACTTACAGTATGCGTTAATTAATGGGAAATTTTGCATAAACGCGTTGTTAACAAGCGAAAATCCGGTTGGTAATTACAAAGTAAGAAACCTGACTGCATTTCTTATAATTACATGGGTTGGTGATGAAGAGTTCCGGAGAAACATGAAGTGTTATTTTCTGTTCCACCTGTGTGATTAAAATTTAATTTGCAGTTACGATAATCGTAGAGTTCATTATTCATTACTGCATTCTTCTTTAAAACTTTACGTACTTATAAACCTATTCGCGTATGAAGCTTGATTTTTCTAGAAAGCTTACACATTTACATGTGTTCATTTGCAAATTGATCCCAGTAGTATATTTCGCATCACTTTTTGTGTTGAATAAAATAAATAATTATAACGTTAGAAATTTGAATTACTAGTCAATTCTATTTTACGCAGCAAGGAAGTAAAACAATGCCTTTGAATTAACCGAGAAAATCGTTTCTTCAAAAAATACTCGAAGCTATCTCAATATCTTAAATAGTTATTACTTGCCCACATCAGGATAAATATATTCCTTTTTCAAACTACATTCTAAGCAATAATATACATATTATTATGTTCTCCAAATCTCTAATCAATCTTTCGTCTTCTCTTTAAATTTTAATGCGTTTGGTCACTGTGGTTGTCAACACGAACAAAGTCAAATATCAGTGTCTTCAATAATGACTTTATGTAAAAAGTGGCACATGTGAAATGAAATAAGTTACATGCTAAGAGTAAAATAGACTAGTCAAAATGTATACGGTTTGGGAATACTATACTCTTTAATAAAGTAATTTTAAAGATGGACATTTATTCGTTACCTATAGTCAACAAACTAATATTTAACTAAGAGTCCAGTTTATGGTTGGTCCACGTATTTGCTATTATTTTATTCGTGTTATATTTATTTCAATAAACTTCCTTCGTTTCTTTATTATTTCATTCTAAGTTGTTTCTATAACATAATGCCGAATCCTGAATATTCTCAGTATAGAGTTAAAACACCAACATAAAATAGTACACACATTAATGACGCCACAGCGAAAAACTGCACAGAGCAAAAAAGGAGAATTTAACGAGATTATCATCAAAAAACTTAAAGAGTAACGGCCATCCTGTACCTACTCCGAAAGACTAAACTTACTACGCTTGACTGTGCCAATAATCAGCATGGCTGCGAAACGGGTTGATAGAACATTGTGCAGAAAGCCAACCGGGCGTAATATTGTGAACCAATTGAAAAAGATAAGCTCTTTCCAATTGCATTGGTGGACGTAATTAACAGCTAGTAGGTTTGCTCCTCTAGATCGCTTTGGAGAGTCCAAGAAATATCCAACCACTCCAAAAATGCATCGTAACGAGTTCTGTTCCTAGGTGGACAAGACCATAGTTCCGTCACCAAATCTAGAGGGGGAGAAGCAATGATCTATTAGTTAAATAATCCTGTCCACTCCACGCAGTAAAAACGTTTTCTTTAGAACAGCAACAAATAATTTTTCTTTGAGGATATTCAGCTTGCGGTAGTGAAATATTGCCTTACAGTATCGAACATTTTGAAAAACTTATGTTTGGTGTTACCACCTTTTTTCTTCAAAAAGGTTAAATAATGTGTGTTTCTTTGTAGCAAAGATGACACTAACAATGTGTTCAATATAACTCTTAAGTTAAAAATACCACAACTGACTTCACACCAAAAGTATTATTAATAAGCTATTTGATTGGAAACACAATTTTGTTTTACCATTCCTGCAACTTGTCAACAGAATTTATTTTGTCAGCAAAGTTGCTTTGCGGTAGCTCATATATACATAACACTATTCTTTGCAGCAACAAATATTTCGTTGCAAAAAAAGTGTTATTTGTGTGCAGGATCACCGGTGCTGGACGAGCGGAGGGAGACAGAACGCTTATCAGGCTGTGTAGGAACTTACTGAGTATCCAAAAAGCAACTACAATACATCCAAGACCAGTGCCATCTCCAGATCTACTTCTCAGCACGAATTTAAACCAATTTGACGCTTCATATCCGACCCGCGATCAACAGCAGCTCAGCTGATCCCCAAAGTGTCAGCGAGATACCGTGTACCTGAGTTACCTCCCAGAACTGGTGAGTCACTTTAGTACTACCTAACACTTTCTGCGTAACAACACCAGTCATGAGGTTTCCCCATCACTACAAATACAGTTTGAGATGTGCAATCTGCCCATAGGGTCGCAACACTTTGAAGACCTTGAACTGTCACGTGCATCAACAAATATTAGCCCAAATGTAGACTATTCCTAGGGCACCAGGATAGCTCCTACCATGTAGTCGTCCTCACTTTGCTAGCCGCAGCATTACACTGCCAGCCCTAAACTTCGAAAAAGTGTGCTTAGATTTTAACGGAAGTTACTATAATACACACTTTCCCATTACCCAGGAAGGACATGTAGTCCAGTCATTATAGTTAGTTCACTTCGGAATTCGAGATACCCAGCTGTAAGTCTGTAAATACTTGTATATTGACACCCTAAAAGTTATCTCAAAACCTACATATGGTAGGGTGTACGCAACTATTAAATTTCAAGGTCAAAGGTCACAAAAATCGGTTTTTTGCGCTTTTTTGTAAATATATCATTTCCTATGGGTTGTTTGCTATTTGTATTTATTATCAATATTGTAGAATACAAAATTCTCTACAAATTTTGTTTGGAGAGCACGCAGAGTTGCAGAAAATTGTATTTAGCAAATCTTCTGGAGCAGGTGGTAAAATTGTCATGATAGGCTCCAGAAAATCGTTTCGCATTGCCCAACCCCATACCTGGGGTTCCAAATCATGCCCTAATCAAGTTTGAACTTGATAATATGCACGTTTGAAATGTTGATGAGCACCTGCACTTGTTGGTGGAATATTTGAAAGCTGCACAGGTTTATTAAGTTTTGTAGACTTGACGTAATGCATATAACGAAGATGATCGAGATTGTTCACAGATTTCGGAGCATTATTGAATGCCAATAAGGTTTGAGTTCCACTCTCTAATAATCTCTGGGCCGAACAATTTTCTTTCTCAAATGCTGCAGCTAGTTCATCCAAATATGTCAGTTTCTCAAAAACTTTTAAAAATGATTTTTTTTCCCTTTTTAAAAAGCGCAGAAGTTGTGTCACAGCCACTTAATGCGTGCAGAAATGAAATATGTGTTTTGGAATGAGGATAATTATCAAAACTTTTAGTCGAGTATATCTCCGTTTTTACATTTCCTTTCCCAACTTTTTTAAAGAAAATTTCTTGTTCGTAAGACAGTGTACGCCCAATTAAAATGACAAGTAAATCAATATCTTGTCATATTATAACTGCAGTTTTTTTCAGACTTTGATTCTTCAATTGCAGTTTCAACAATAAGAACATCCGCATCATCTCTGGCTTGGTTAGTAGTAATATTTGCAGCTTGTAGTTTTTCATTTAACATATTAATGAGCATATCTTTGTTATTTCGATTTGATAAGAATTTTTCTTGAGTAACTGGTACAAACGTTGTTTCATCGAAACAGACTTCATACGTTTTTGAAAGTGCAGCAGTTCTTCTCTGCTGCTCCATAGCTTTTACGTTCTTACTGTAGTCTGAATATCCGTCAAATACAACAATTATTTTGGAACTGTAATGCCTTTGTAAATAATTCATGTATTTATCAAAAATAATAGAAAAAGTATCTTCTCTGCTCCATACAACATGATGAAGAAGATGCACTTAATTATTTTCTATTTAAAATGTCATTAGTGTAAATGGGAATATAATTATATTATGATTTAAGTTTTTCCCTTAATTATTTTTTAATTTTAGGAAACGGTTATCAGTATTATTGAATAGATATAGATTAAATGCATGAAGAAAATGATAAAATATAATATAATAGCTAATAAAAATTTACAAATATTTATAATCATTGATTTATCGATAGTTCATCAACTATATATGACGCGTTTTCGACCGGAGGCACCGGTTGATCTGAAGTGACCCTGTGACCGCGCGCTCCGCCCGCTATCTCGAAAATGGTTCACCGTATAAAAATTTTTTTAAACAAAATTTGTAGAGAATTTTGTATTCTACAATATTGATAATAAATACAAATAGCAAAAAACCCATAGGAAATGAGATATTTACAAAAAAGCGCAAAAAAAAACGATTTTTGTGACATTCGACCTTGAAATTTAATAGTTGCGTACACCCTACCATATGTAGGTTTTGAGACAACTTTTAGGGTGTCACTGTACAAGTATTTACAGACTTACAGCTGGGTATCTCGAATTCCGATATTCTTACCTAATTTAAGCTTAAATGACTGGACTAATGTACAATATTATTAGTTCGGCAGAGATTAGTACTGGTAGAAAATATCACTAAATTCCCACCGAAATTTTCGGTCATGGCAGAGGTATTTTTTTCTGCCTACTTAAATGTAGACTACATATAAGCGACCGACTTTTCCAAGTAATACTTCTCTCACTACTCAGCTTCATTAGCCACTGGTATGACCTGCTACCTCTTACAATCACGTAAAATCTGGTCACAAAAAAAGAGTAAAGTGATTATTTGGTCAGCCAAGTGGCTACACACTTGCGCCAATGACACTGCTGGAAACGTTAGAGGTACTGAGTTCCCCTAACATTTGTATGCTTGAATGGAGTATCATTGAGTAATCATACAAGCACGACAGTTGCGACACGATCTTGCGACACTTAAAACTAAATATGTCCACCAATCAGGACCGAGATTTCTGTGGCGCCAGAGCACCGAAATTTGTGGACACGACGCGGAATTCCTAATAGAAATTATATCGGTTTTATTCGAGCCGGAATTTAATTTTACGCCCTAATGTTGGTGAAACTGGTGTGTTGGTACAAATTGCGTTTATTTATTTTATAAGAGAAATTTTTGTTGGTTATCATTCGCAGATCACAACTTTTATTTTAAGAAAATGTGTAATCCATGTATATTTATGACCACATTTCGAAATGCCAGTGGACATTTCAAATACATTACAAATAAACGGATAAATATTAAGGACTGTAAACAACTATGACGGTCTTACTAGAAGTTAGTATGCAGTAGCATTGAACTATTATTTACATGTAATATTTTTTTAGTATTTGTCACACGATAGCCAAATTAGTGTTCGCAATAACGAGAATTTTTAGTGTCGCTTCTCGCCCGCCGTGTCGCTTTTGTTGCACCTATGTTAATGCGCCTTCATGCTTCTTATAACGCCGCGAATGTTCTATGAATCAGATTCTACCTCTGATCGCGAAAGAATTGTGGGTTATTGCACAGAAAATTTGTTTCTCAACTTGACAGAAACATATAGACTATAGACAGTGAAACATATATGGGTTTGGTAGGTGAAGGAAGTAACAGTTACATCACTAGCAGGAATCTGGCCACTCCGCAACTCTAAAGACAGACACGTGGTTCGCATGGCAACAACACATATTACAGATATATCAAACCCACTCGTTCGAAAGTTACCGCATGTATACGACATAAATGTGACTGATACCGACTGCTCAAAACATTGTCTTCTGCTAGATGGCACTAGTATCACGCTTTGTGTAAGAGGCACGTGCCATGCAGCTTAGGTGGAGATCTCGCCCTTATAGTCGTAATCGTAAAGTGAGTAACTAAAAAAATTCTTTGGTGGAACGGAGCCCTGGATCACCGGACCGTGCATCACAAAACCAACTGCAGTGATGCATATACGTCGTAACTGCAGGAAAAAAATTTTTCGGATGTCTCCGATGAACGTTGATGACAGTCATTTTGATAGCGCCATAACATGAACGTAGCCGTGCCCAGCAGTATTCACTCTCATAATGGCACCGCAACTGAAGTTTAATGGTTTAGAGGGCCATCATATTCAAATTTCACCCGCGCCTGATCCGTATCGTTGGTACGCTGACCGGCAACTGATAGGTCGTGAAGTTGCTGGATCATGTTTTTCTCTGAATTTCAGAGCCAGACAGAGGCCCAGTACCAAAAGACAATTTCGTGACAGTAAATCGTCAGACAATTTCTGTATCACTAATCTTAACTTTGCGCTTGCATCGGAGCATCATTGGTAGAGATACACGTGACGGACATTCAATTTTACTTCCTCTGAATGTCATGACTCGTAGCAGCGGTCACTGAAGCCCAATGCGGGGCTTCGCGGCACTAATTTCCCAATGTTATACATGCCCTACCTAATACCGAGCTCAGTGTAAAATGTCACCTGTGTGTTAAGAGTACGTAGCCCAGTAAATTGTGTTACGTTCTTTAATATCAATTTTATGTAACTCGTTTCGACTATTCTGTGTTTGTAGTCTACTTTCTGAAAATCACTTCTTACCTAGAGTTTTTATGAAGATCATACTTTTTTGCGCGATGTCCGTAAACATCTTTTAATTATTATATAAATGTCTACAATTTATTACCATGAATATAGCTGATTAACAGAAAAGTTTCACTTAGACTAATTTCTCTTAAAAGCTTTATATGGTATTCATGGGTCACTTTTATGTTAGCAAACACTTTAAATTTGTTTTACAATTAATACCCGTATTTATTTCTTAAACAAAACTGTAAACCTAGTATGAAAATATCTACAGGTTGTAATCATCAACTAACTTAGTCTAATTGCATCAAACAATCAACCAAACGGATTGTATAAATACCTTAATAATGTATATATGTATCCTAGTTTTGGTGATTCGACTGTACGTGAATTTTCAACAAGTGCTCTGTCTCCTAAAATATTGACACGCTTATACACAGTTTCAGTCGTAGACAGATGTTTTGCATGCAATAGTAGTTTAAAACACAAGACTCCTTCCTTTGGTGTTACTAACTTATACAATTTTATTACAAGTGAGAGTAGTTATTTACAATATTGACTGTAAAATGTTCTTTGCAAAGATTAACTACCTATCTTCCTTTTCTGTTTTTCTCTCTACTACACGCTGATATGTTTTAGCACGTAAAGTCGTGTTTAAATATGAACGTTTTGTACCTTTCCTGACAGTGAAAAACACTTTCTTTGCCATGCCTTTTGCCATTTGAAGCGACATTTGAATATGCCAAGGTTAGCAAGAACGAGGTGCGCGAACAGTCAGTAAGAACACATTAAATTTTTTTTTTTAATTGCTGTTCATAAATCTAGACTGCTGAGCGCTCATAGATGCTATTGGTTCCGTAGTTACAATTTAATATTGGTATAATAACCATGGTAATAGTTGCTCTAAGCTGGTTTAAACATCAACTTATTTCTTCATTGCACGTATTATTCTCTTTAACTCAACAGGTTACAGCATATTTGCTGTAAACAAGTTAATTTATTTGTGGCTATATATATATATATATATATATATATATATATATATAAACAACTGTTATTGTGCTAGATGCACTTAAATAAACAAATTGGTTAGGCATAATTTAAATATAATATGACAATATCTTAATCCTTACAAAGAGGTAGGCCTACACAATCTGTGTATAAAAAATAGAAATCAGCATAGCTTTTATAAGCCTCGTTTTATAAATTGTGTGCGAATAACCCAGAAAGTTACAATCAGACTCGTACCACTGGAAATTTTGCATAATGTCCCATGTGTTTTATTAGATTTTGGATTAGTAACAATATTGACTACTGTGATAAGAGTTTGTATGACAAACTGACAAAATATTTAATTTTGGCACAATCGTCTACCTTTCAAAATTGTAGACCTACCAAAACCACCTAAAAATCAAAGCATACAAGAAAGCTGGTACATAAAATTTGGTTTGGATAGGTTAAATTTGTATCACAAGAAATAAAATAGCAGCATTTTTTTCTTCAAAAGGCCAACTTAAAAATATTCATATGAACAAAAACATTACAATCGGGTAACCATACTAAAATTAAAAGGTTTATCATGTTTGAGAAAACTCGGAAAAATTATATATCATATCAGACCTGCATTTCAAAGTGTTTTTGTTACGCCAGTTTCTGTACTTTTTGAGGGATTGTACATGTACAGTGAACGTATCGTCCGGTATAGGTAGGCTATCTGTGTACTTAAGTGTCAACTTCGTTGTGCTCCCATAGTTTTTAATCTCATATGTAAATTGTATTGATGGTCTGAGAGAATTTAGGAAATCTGCAAAATCGATCATTTTTCAGGGTCATGTTGGCAGATATGTGCTATCAATATAAACGTAGCCAGAATTATTTGGGGTGTTAGTTTTGATTAATGCTTCTTTCTCAAAGTGCTCGATAAAAATATTGGCCATGAAGGACGACTGTGAAGAGCCCATTGCCACACATTTGTTAGCTTGCAATTTTTTTCTTTAACTAGAACTATACCACGTTAACGCGTACGGTAACGAGTTCCGTGATGTATTAAATAAAATTGGTAATGCTGATATTTCCTTTAAGGGCTTTGGTCCTGTAAAAGTTCATAATTTTATATTTGTGTCAATCATTGTTCAACTTTTAAATATCAGATAGCATGTTATTTCCCCAAATTAAAAAATAGGCCTCACAAGTGTTGCATAATGACTCATCAAAGTCACAAATCCACGTAGGATGTTACCTTACTGCAAGCCTTGCATTTGAATGAAAGCTGTAAACTTTCTACGTAAGCTTACTGAAAGCCTCGCTCTTTACTTGCTGTTTTAAACTTGTCTTAGTAAGCTTAAAATAAACTTGCTATAAACAATTTATTTGGTTCCAGAAGATCCTTTCCTTGTATGTGTGTTGCATGCTTAATGATGGCTTGCATAACAAGTTCTCTGCATGTTTGTTTAAGAAAATACTTGCACTTGAATTTCTTGCAAGCTTACATTAAGCTTGAAGACTTACAGGGCAAGCTTTTATTAAGTTTAGTATGTGAGCTTGCAGCAAGTAAGAAATGCAACTTGCAGTAGGCTTGCAACAAGTTTTTTTTGGCTTGTCATGTCGTGCTTGCTGCAAATTTGCTGGTTTCCCTTAGCAAGTTTGCTACACGCTTGTAGCAAACTTTTTCTGCTATCCGGGAAAAATGCCATTTTGCGGTGAAGTCAAAATAAAAATGTGATTAACTTGCAGAAACAAAATATTGATACTAAATGCTATAAGCTACTTCAAGACACCTTTGAAATTACAAAGGGTTAAATTTTTGTATTTAAAAAAAATATTGAAATGAGTAAACTCATTCATAAATTTTAGTTACGGCTGTAACATAAATTTTCAGAACTAACTTCAGTCAAACACGTCATAATGTGCACTGGTACACTGTAATTTTTATCTCATTAGTTAATTACTCTTTTTTTAAATTTTGCCTACACCGCATTGGCCATTTTGTGACTTTAAAGTGGTTAAGCAAAAACAATGGGGCATAATTTTTATATTTGGGAAAACGACGTATTATATTATTTGTAAAAGTTGAACTGTGTTTAGCACCAATATAAAAAATTAAAATTTACGGGTCCAACGTCTTTAATAACGCTTATATATATATGGCTCAGTTATAAAGGAAAAAAATTCGAAATACCACGTTTGTTTTGTGAAAATGTATGAGAAATGATTGTATTTTGCTAAAAAAAATTTGGTAATTACCATTGTTGGTTGATGTTTTAAGTAGCGAAAGAAAATTGGTAACTTTTAAAAGTGGTTAAAAAGATTACTGCCCGCCTTTGGTAAATTTTCACTACTAAAATAAGATAAAATAAAAACGTATTTATTTTCTGATGAACAGAATTAAGAATTTTATTATTTAAGAAAATAAATTTACGTGTTGTTTTCTGCCTTTAATTGAGTAGTGTGTACTTGATTTGGTGTACTTAACTCAAAAATAACATTTCTTTTATCTCAGTGGTTACCTGAGTCATCGAAGCGAGGGTGTGTTCCAAGCAAAGAGGAGATTGGCAGTAAATCTTCACAACTCCGAGGTGTAAAGGCAAGTATACTCTTGAGCAAATAGCTTCGAAGAGATGTAGGATTAATTCTCCAGCTACCCCACTTCAATAATTCGAACATACTTTTGTGGGTATATACATATGGTTGAGATTATAATGCACCAAGGTTATACAATTGTACAACTGGTGACAGCTGAATGAGTCGGCTATGTTAACGCTCAGTCACATTTTACTTACGCAACAAAAGCAAGAATAGACAATTGTGCAGTAAAGTTCTAATTTTAAAAATTGCGTGATAAAATTAATATTTACTCAGTATAGAAAATAAATACTGCTATAGTTAGGAGGTGAAATAATTAATCTATGAGTAACTAGTCAGTTATGTAAATGTATGGTTAAAACATTATGTTTACCAGAATTTTAAAGTATAAAATATGATAGATATAAAAATATGTTCTCGATAGGTAGGTAACAAAGGTTAGATATGAGACCAAGTCAATCATCTGAATGAAATAAGTCATTATTAAACTGTCGTTAAATAGAATATAACTTATGAGTAGTTAATGTTTCATAACTGTGGGAAATGATTACTATAGATTCCTGAGTTCGTTTAAGAGCCCGTGTCACTTATTATGTTGACATTTTAATTATTCCTTCCTGATTAAAATTTTGGCAAGATTTAGTTTGAAATAGTTCAATTGGGACGTAGCTAATTACTTAACCTTTCGTTACTTACAATGTATTCGAAAATTTAAAGCGTAGCTATGAAATAATTAAGCTAATTTTAATTTTGAGATAAAACTTCTCTCTCACTAAATAATATACACCCAACAACTCCCAGTGCCGATTTTATCAAATAATACGCACCTAATAGTTAAATATAATGTTTCTGTAAAGATACCTTCCGGTTATTCGTCACATCCTTAATTTATTAAACAAAATCTAATATTATTATCAAAAGAGTTGACGCACCCTCTTAAGATGTGAAGTTTATAGCGATAGGAAAATTCTTAAATATATAAGAGTAAATATTATGATAAAATTGTTTATATTTTAACTAAAATTATAAAACATATAGCATGATAAATGTTTACTAAAAATAAATGCAAATAATTATTTAAATGTAGATCAACAGAAAGATGTAAAAAATATAAAAATGAGCATTTATGAAATAATTATCCATATAAACTATGATAACATTGATTAAATTTAATATTGATGACCTGTGCCAGCGTCATTTGGAACCATGGAAAGCAGGGTCGACAACCTCCTTAGAGGACTAAGGTCACATTTCAGCCAATAAGAAGTCGTGTCAGATAACCTCTTTGAGTACACAGCCATAAATGCAGGGTTTGGACATTGAGTAACAGGAATTTGAAAGAGAATTCGCAGAAATTTTGTTTCCAAATATTTTAGTTCCGAATATTTTAAAAACTTTCGTTACTCTGAAAATTTTAGAAATATTACGTGTTTTAAACATATTTTTGGAATATTATGGACATTTTTGGAATGATATTTATCTTTTTTATTTGAATTTATTTAATTTCTTTTCATAATTTTGGGAATACTCTGGAATTATAGGTCATATTATAAATACTCAAGTCAACTCCAAGATGATCGACTTGCAACTGGAATAACAGGGCATTATCATCTGCGAGGTCTCTGAGCCGACTATTGCATCTTCCAACCGAGCGCACGCAGTCCTCCGCTCTAATCGGCAATACTTAGTAATTTGTGACTTTCTAATCAAAGTGTTTATGCTCTTGGAAAATGTTTCGTGCTGAAAATCATACGCATGACGCGTTACTGGAAAGTGTAGAAATGTTTCGCACCCTAAGTGTAGAGCGTATTTCAAATATTTAAAATTGTTGTTTATTCCTTAAATGAAGAAACACGTTTCCAAATCCACTTGCACAAATTACGTTGTTGTTAACGATGTTTCGAAAACATGCTTTGCCCTTTAGACAAGACAGCAATGAAGACCAGTATTAAAGTAATTATTTGTGTTCGAGTAACTCATACAGTTATTTGCCCGTTGGTGAGCTGAAAATGATGACAAAGATAAGCCAAGAGTTGCAATTAGAGAGTCACGCAATTCTTTAACCATCGACGAATTAATACTGCGGACCTAGATGTGCCAGTGTTGAAGAAAGTTTGCTCGTAAAGAGCCGACATCAGACAGTCCCTCAAATATTTATCCCCATTGATCAGCCAACGCTGAAGAAAAAAGTGCGACAGTGGCGAAGAAAAAACGCAGTTTACTACGAGTCATTGTCTGTAAAGTCAGGCTTTGCTTTGCTCATTAAAAGAATTAGCCAAGGAATTTGAAAACCAAGAGAGGCTATAGTGATAAAGAAAGTCTGTTTATTAAGAGTCTTCATCAGAGAGTCACATATTGCTTTACCCATTGATTAGTCAACGCTGACGAAAAAGGAGCAACGACAGTGAAAAATTCAGTTTATTAAGAGTTATTTTTATAAAGTTAGGTTTTATGTGTCCATTAAGGAGTCAGCATTAAGACGATAAAGACCAAGAGAGGCTGTTGAAGAAAGTCTGTTTATTACCAGACATCAATTCAGTTTATTAAGAGTTATCTTTATCAAGTCAGGTTTTATTTGTCCATTAACGAGTCAACATTGAGACGATGAAGACCAAGAGAGGCTGTTGAAGAAAGTCTGTTTATTATCAGACATCATCAGAAAGTGACGCACTGCGATTAAATGTGTAGAAAGTGGCCCGGGAGGACGAGGAAGTGCGTTATGTGAGCAAGACCGTTCTCGTCGGCGGGCGACTGCCCGGAACAATTCTTTTCAGAGTCCCAAGGCTGCGGCGAGGCGGGGTGGACCGTTGCGCAGTCGCGGTTGGCAAATTGACGACGGCGAAGGCCGGTGTCACAGCTGACCTGCTTCCAGTTTCCGCCCGCCGAGCCAGTGGCTCGTGAAACGCAAACACGAGCGTCCTGGGCGCCGCCGAAGTGCGAAAAATTAGTCAATTCGTATACTTACACGCATTACTGCTAGAGTGCGAGTACGTCGTCATCTTGAATTTTTGTATTTTGTGCCATAACTTTTCTTTTATGTGAATTTATGGAACTTTAACCTATGTGTAGTGTAGAAAAACGTATCGATAGAAGTTAAGAACATCATAAATCTTTTATTGACATTACTACTGTTACAGATCTAACTGCAGTTAAAAACGTAATAGGAATTTTCTAATTGCAATTATATATGTAATAACAGTAACGGCATACAATCATTTGTGATGTCTTAAAGTTCTGTCAACATGTATTCTGTACTACAGTTAAGTTAAAGTGCCATAATTTTTCCCAGAACAATGTTATGATGCAAAATTCAAAAACTCAAGATGCCGACACACTTTCTCACTCTTAACGTGTAAACTCGTACGTCTGACAAATATTCCTTCTTATAGTTTTTGTTCGTGTCTTTGTAAGATTCTTGCTATGTAGGAAAATGTTTTAGTGAAATATTGTGGACTTACGCTCTTTCAGTGCTGTGACTTATCAGAAAACCAACAATGAAATAAGAAAGACCATTAAGGAATAAACAAGCCAAATTGGTTGTTGTCATCACGTTCCCACATAATAAATCCTAAAAAATTCCGAGAAGAATATTTCCAAATTACAGAAAATACGAAGAAAAGTGATTAAACTCAAGGTACATTGAGTTTCAGTAGCGTATGTCCACCATGCTTCACTAAATTGTAGTTTTTGTGTCATGGAAAGTCAAAGTTTTTTTTCCTGCCTCATACCCCATACTTACAGAAATAATATTATATCACTCAGCGACCAGACATGCCATAAATATGTATCGAATTGTATTATTTTGACCATTTAATATTTAATCCGTAACAATTCCAACGGCTGATCTTATAGGATTCATTAACAAATTCGTGGAATCTTAATATAATACGCATTATTTTATTTATTTTGGTGATTTAGTTTTCGGTTCAAATAGGTTCTAAAATTTTGACTTATACGTGTAATTATGCAAAACCCGAATGTCATCAAAATGAATGTCTAGCAACTGATTAGTATTCGATTAATTAGTTATAAAATTATCTCTTTGTTGCCGGTCAACTTATATGAGCTTCTGTATTAGCACTTAACATTCTCACTTATTTATGTATGTAAAGACATTAAACAAAACTAAAATTGAATTAATTATTTTGTAATGTGCAGAAATTTACGCATTGTGTGTTGTAGATAACCTGCTACAAACGTAGATGTATGCACTATTGAAGTTCGTAGCAATGAAATTTTCACGAACAGTTTTGTGCGCACATTAGAACATCCCAGTAATTTTGATACACTGTTGACACAGTTCTTTAGAACAACGTGGAAATATATACAAAGTGTATTCGTAATTGTGAAATTATCTTTGGCGTAATTCACTTACAATTACAGAAACCCCACCTTGAGAGATGAATTTGAATTACTTTCACAGTTGCTGACAGTTAGAGCCATGATTTTGCCGCGAAAAGATTTTTGGCCCACTTTGTTTCAGTTTCTCACGTGCACGTCGTCAGCTGGGCTTCATGGTTATTGGCAGCGTGTCATTGTTCAGACACGTTTCTCATTTGACTGAACCAATCTGAGTAAGACAATCGTGACACCATACTTCTGTGATTTCTCAGAAGAAACCCAAGATAAGTGAGGCTTAAAACACCCAATCACTGACCACGAAGCAGAGCTGCAGATGTTCACATAAGACATTGAAACCAATTGATGCAAAAATCTTTTCGCCATAAAATCGAGGCTCTGCTGATAGTATTTTATGTGACGGTACAGTTCATACTCGTACTTATTAGTATTTTAATGGGAGAATGGACAGATAGATACTTCAGTGGCGAAAACAATTTTGCACCAGTTGGTTGAAGTGCCTTTTGTGCACTTCTGCAGTTCTGCTTCGTGGTCAGAGACTGGATGATTAAACTCTCACTTGCCTTAGGGTTTCTACTGGCAAATCACAGATGCATGGTGTCATAATAACCTTATTCTGATTGGTGCGTTCATATGAGTAACGCTGCCACCCACCATGAAACAGAGTTGACGATGTGCACGTAAAGCACTGAAACAATATGGTTAAAAATCTCGTGGCATCATTCTTATATCAACTAGAATTATGTTCGCATTTAACTTTGCTACATGTTGCAATAAAGTCTCCTGAAAAAAAAATTAATAACACGTACAGAATATCCCAGCGTTCACCAATCATTTGGAAACACCCGCAGATTGTAGGTTACAACAGAGAAAGGTGAACACGGATCTGTGCTTACTAAAAATGGCATCAGAGGCTGAACAGGTTTGGCCGTAGCACGCCATCCCCACCCCAGGGACACACTAGTAAGTACTACATGAGTCAAAGTCATAGGCGAACGTTTTGACTACCGTAAAGTGATGATAATTTGCACCCCCATGGGTAGCTTTGCACCATTAGATTTATTTCGTTCTATGTTGGAATTCCAGGATAACAGTCGCTCTAAAGTATTGATTACTTTATTATTAAAGCTGTGAATGGCGAAGTCTTCAAGAATTTGCGATTCTGCAAACCTTCACTTACAGCAAAAATATTTTGTGCAAGGTAACCCCAAAATTAGGTACCTGTATATATACGGAAGCAGAACATGTATTCGCACTTCAGTGATTCCTACTGTTTATAAATTCTGACACACGATTTAAATACACCCAACTTGAAATTAACAGTTTGAGATTGAACGTACACAAATTGTTTATGTAAGCTTTTTGTGTTAAAATTATTGTTTTTAAAAATTAACTTTTTTGGAGATTAGCAATAATTATTTTTTCATTCCACAAAATAATTAAAATTGAACATTGTCGATTGCAACGCGCTTTTAAATGCAACAAAAAATAACAGCAAACATATTTCAACTAGTCAAAGCAATAACTTACAAAGTTGGCTAAAGAAATTTAACTTAGTTTGTGAAATACAAAAAATCTCCGAGTTTACAGGAAAATATTGGTAGTTGGGTACAACAGGGCTAATGATCCTGATATCTCAGTGCTCAGATGTTATAAAAATATTCAAAAAGTTTAATGCGGTCTTTTAAATGTATCTTAACGTAGCTCACTGTACTGTTTTATTATAAATTATTTCATTCCTAAGTCAATTGATTTTCTTTTCGTATATAAAACCATTTAATGAAAAATTTGGACTTTGGTATTACATTATATAAATCTATAATAGCTAAAAAAATTGTCATTACTGAAAAAAATGTCGCAATATGTGTGTAGGAAAAAATCATATCTTGTCCAAGTACAAAAATTTATTTTTGAACTTTCCCGTTAACAAAAAAATTACTGCTCAAGTCAAGTTTATTTCATGTGTTGAGACAAAATAGTTTTTTTTATCTAGGGGTACATATAAAACATATTCACAGTGTATATAACGTGAAAGCCACGACAATAGTGTATGACAATCTTGTAACTAAAATTCTGCTATGGATATACAACGAATGTAAATACTTGAAACGTAAATATTTATTAAACTTTACAAAGAAGCCAACAGGAAATCAGGGTAGATATCTCGTTCGAAACTACACTTGAAAGAGAAGAGATCGCGAACGACACTTGATCGCAGCTCGTATAACCACTACATGTTAAAGTGAAGGAGTTTTTGAACTACAGCGACGAGTCTTATGTCAGAAAACAACGCTAATTTCATAGGTACCTATCCACAACCCTTGACTTTTACGAGCACGTGTTAGCATGTCTTGCGTAAGAACGAGGAAAACATAAATGAGGAAGAACACTGACCACGGTTTTACAACCTCGTCAAGGCGAATCTAATACTACCAGTGTCTGTGGTTTATGTGTTTATTTTCCAGGTTCAGCTTACGGAAGCTGCGATGGCCTCGACTGACCACGACATACGCGAGGGTTGGCGTACTGGGATCGTCGAGCAGCTCCTTACAACTGTGAGAAGAACTGACCCACCTAGCTTCTACGTGTCCTGGACTCTTCACACGTGACAACTCATGCAAGACGCTCTGCTAACGGTCTGGGTCCTACACTCCATGATTACCGTTAGTTAGGGTGAAGTTGACACCTGGGGTGAATGCGACTGCAACATTTTCAAATTATTGACTCAGTGTTTAAGGCTATGCTCTCTTGTTTCTACCTATATCGATATTAATTTTTACGCCCAAACAAGAGCAGGTATCGAAAGTCTGTCTGGCAGTTTCGTTTAATGTCGTCTTCTCCATGTTGGTGGACATTTTTTCAAGGCAGAAAATACTACGGTTTTAACTAAATTTTAACTAACAAAATTCTGGTTAGTTAACTTTTTAGTTGAAACAGTATAATTCTTGTTTTCAAAAATTAGCTTTCATGGCAAAAACCATTTTAAACAAAACCGCCAAACAGATTTTTGATATCTGTTCTTTTTTAAGCACAAACAAATATTTATCGCAAAAACAATATTGAAACGTATAATATCACATGGCTTGTGCGTCATTTGATGCTCTTGTAAACGAAAAAATTACTATTTTCTGTAGACATGAGTTAAATTTTTTTCCCAGTCATCTCTACCTCACTGGTCAATTTCACCCCAACTGGCGATATCTAAACAGAATAATTTAATATATATATATATATATATATATATATATATATATATATATATATATATATATATATATATATATAAGATCAGAAAACTGGCTATTTCCAGTCACATAATGTCAAGACTAAATTTAGACCAGTTAAATTTCAATTTATACAATATGTTGCAATGTTATTCTGGCACAAGTGTTGATATGTCAATATTGATACAACAAATAAAAAAACATATTGGTAGTACATTGGATAAGTTTGTTTATTTCGCTAACTAATGAGAGCGATTTCTTATAATCAACATTTAATTTTAAAATTACAGTTTCATTGGGTAACCAAAATTGCATTGCATATTATCAACAGTTTTACGTAGTCTTAATCGACATGTATTAGATTACCGCCATTTCCAAAGTAAGATTGCTAATCATCTCTGTTCGCACTTTTATTTAAAATGATCATGTGTTTTGATGATATACATATTGGCGTAAGTACAGTGAATAGTAGGTGTGTACTCCTTTTCTTCGTTTGTTGTTTAACAGTCTTAGCTTTTAAAATATATCTCTTTATTTATCTTTAAGTTAAAATCCGCGAACGAATGTTCCATCCACCACCATGTAAACAGTATAATTAAATACTCTATAGCCACTACTTTTGATCATATTCCCACCATGATGCAGTAATTTTATTTAAGGGGAATAAAGCCAGCTTCAGTAGCGTTATAAATTGCGCTCTATATTCAGCAGCAAGAAGTGGCAGGTTCAAGTTCCGGGTAAGTAATTTGTGTTGTGTTTGATATGAGTCACCTGGTTTTCGGGTTTTGTCCCCTGTGACGAACTGTTAAATTTGTCTTGTATTAAGTTTAATAAATAGAAACAAAGTGGGAAAGCGTGAAGGAATCTAAAGAAAAATTTATTGTTTACGAATAAAAAACCAGGCTAGAATAACTGATAGCAAACAGAGGGTCGTCGGCTTGAATCTCACTTTTTTATATTGCGGTTTCGGAGAGTGACTTTCTTGAGCTTCGCAAATGTATAAAAAGCAGAATGATTTTACGTGTGCAAATTCTTTATTGGTTTACACCTGAAAACGCGTATACTCTTTACAGTTCAATTTAGGGAATTTCACTGAACCAATTAGTCAGTTGGTTTTTTATACAATATGTATATTTTCTTATAATTTAAAACGGAGAAGCATCAGCAAATTAAGTCTGACAAAAAAACACTCTCAGTCAGTCGGTGAATAATCACTTATTTTTATTTAGTCCGAAGACGGACTGTAATAAGAACGAATACCTTTCAGGAAAGTAGGCCATGGAAGATAATCTCTTAGAACGTGTTAAGATTATTTAGTACGCTGCTGTAACAAAACCTCCACCAGCGAGTAAATGTTCTTAATTTTTATAGGTAGAGACATTCATTTTTTTTGCAGAATACGTTTTTGTGTAAGCTAAATTTTAATAACTTAGGTGAATATTTGAATTTCTTATTTTATTATTGGCAGCGTTTCTTTGTGAGTAAAAGTTTCTCATTTGATTGCAACAATTTTAAATATGTAACTAGGGCGCCAACAATATGTCACTCGCAGTTAAAACTCCAAGTCGCATAACGGATGTAGTAATCCAGCCAAGTATATTGGGGTATGCGGCGTAGTTAATTTTTAATGTTGTGATATTTATTATTTACAAACACATTGTAAGTTTTATAATGTAATCGGTATTTTAAGTTTTTAGAAAAAAAATTTCCAAAATTCTAGGCCATACATTTTGTACGGCAACTACAAAAAGTGTCAAGCATCAGAAATTATCTTTTAGTAGATATTGTAAAAATAACTTAAAAAAATACTGTCACAAAAATTAAAATTTTCTATTAAAAAATAGTTTTACTCTAGGCAATTACTGATTGGTCAAATCAGTAATGTAAGTACTTCAAGCAGTTACGGCAACCGTTTAGTTTCATTCTCTACCTCATTGATTATGATGTGTCATGAAACCCGTGTTCTGAAGCTGGCTTTCTGAAATTGTGAGTGAACTTTTATCCTCTCAAACCCGTCGTGAATGAAGTTGCGACTGCCAGCTTTGTTTATCAGGACATTTAACTACAATCAGGTGACCATATTGTCTACTCTACCAGGCATCATGGGCAATTTGACAATGTTTCTGTTTTCCATGCAACAGTGACCGTAAATATAGGCATGCTACATGGTGTTATGAAATACAACAATTGTAAAATAATTTTCGGTAAATGAACTGTCCCTACATATCGTCTGTATCTTCACCTAATACATAAATTATCGTTAACTTGCTACATGTGGCGATAAACTGATGATATGTACAGTTTAGTATCAAAAATATAGAATTATAAAACATTTTCATTTGATTTTTTATTAGTGTTCCGAATTAAATTTTAGTATGCGAACCATAATTAACATAAAACATATGCAGTTATAACACAAAAATTTTCAAAATATGAGGACTGTCTTTGTATAGTTTTATTCGCTAGGATTGCTAAACATATAGAAAACGAACTCAAGTGGAAATATGGGCCAGCGGTTTGCGCAGTGATTAGAACACTCCTGCCAAAGCATTCCGTGTTCGATTCCAGGCGGGGTCGATCCCCGGATTTTCTCATATGGGAACCGTCTTGTACGACGCCGCTGGCCAGCGGGTTTTCGCGGGGATCTCCCATCCCCCGCTTTTTTCATTCCGCCGCTGTTCCATACTCACATTATGACACCCCTCACCAGCTCTAAAGACCTAGACGTCAAATGCTGACCAAAATCTCTTTTCTTCACTCAAGTGGACATCAGTTTTCTTTCTTCTAAACAAACACACGTGTGAGTAACTGTCGAAGCTATTTTGTAGAATGAAAAGACTGGCAGTTTTTATGAATATGTTTACTATTCAGACAGTAAGGTTGTAATAATATGTTGTGTAATTACTGACATACTGCGTCGTCTTTAGTTGTCGAGATGAGCAGTTGGAGACAACTTCAATGCAGTCCGACGTTCGGCCGGCAGAATTCACTACCTGGAACAAGGCACAGGTTGGACAGCATTTGATGAAAAATGGTGAGTATACAAAGTGCAGATAGACAAAAACTGTAAACACGAAAATCATGGACACCCTGTCATCTTTAGTATACGCTTCCTAATGTGGTATTTGGCCTTGGGGTCTGTTCTGTAACGTCTCGTCTGCTAACTATGGTCACCTTGAATGTCAATTGAGATCGACAGCGGTACACTTTGTCACTAGTGTCTGTCTTTATATCGTTTTCTCTACACACTTTTATCACAATCTCAGTATACTAGGCAACACTGTAGAATATGATCTGAAAATCTTACTGAATTATATTTTCTGAGTTTTCACGTTGTGTTTGGAAGTCATAACTACTTAAATATTGTTTGTAATAATAATAAATAATATTTCTTACTTTACAGAATTCCGATTTAAATTACAAATTAGTTTTATTTGCCTCTAGTAGGAAGTTAGTGTACCACAATACCACACGATTTGCACTAGTAGTGTCCCCAGTAGCAACATTTGGTTGGGCCAACGTTGGCTCAACATTCAAATGACGGAGTGTTGAAATTGTGTGTCTAACATATGTAATGCCAACCATTTAACAACGTTGGGCCAACATTTCTCTACAAAAATACACACAAAATTAACTCTACAAAAATTAAATTAAGCACAATATTCATAATATTTTTTTCAGGGTTCTTGTAAGTTACATAAATTATTAAAATAAATAAAAAAATTTCGACCAGAATACCGATATAGATTCGAACCACAGTCAGAAATTATGTTGGAGTCCTTGTTCCTGGAAATCCATTGCCTTACCAATTTTTTTTATGTTAGGCTCCTTGACGAGGTCTCAACATCGCCAACGAGCCAAACGTAACCCCTTTACCGCTTTATTATTAGACAATTCCCCAGTTGCGACAGTTTTGTTGACTCTTACAATTGAAATAACCCGAACGGACAAACACAAATTTTACACCCAGCTAGACCTGGGAATCGAATTCAGAACCCCTCATATCTAAGTCGATCGCTCAATGGAAGATGTATCATTTGCCAATAATATGTTTTCTAATAACGTCAATGTTCAGCCAACTTACATACCAAATCTTTTCAGTGGTTGGCCTACTGTGGGTTACGGAATGTTAACCCAACGTAAAGGTGCATGCGTATTGTGTTTATCAGCTGGTACCTGACAATTAACCAAGAAGCTAAAATTTACAAGAATACTGTCGTGAATGTTGTCTAGCATTTTCTAACCTAATAGAGTTGTTTTTAGAAAGAAACACAATTTGTGTCACTAGGGAAGTCTGTTTACAAACTTGTTGCCAACGTCAGCCAATTTCCAAATAAAAGACTTTCCGTGGTGGGCATAATGTGGGTTATACAATTAGGACTAAATTTATTGAAAACAACTTTTACCTAACCGTTATAAACATATGATTTGTTTGAGCAATGTAGATTCAATGTAAAATTACATATCTAACACCAGCAGTATGATTACCGACTTGTTACCAACGCTCAGCCAACCTACATACAAAATATTTGTTATGGTTGGCATAATGTGAGTTATGCAACGTTGGACCAACATATTGGGAACTACCCATTATCCAACAGTTGGATTTCCAACATTGTTCCAACGTATAACTAACAGAACAAAAATTACATAATATTAATTTTTTGAAACTAAGTAACCATAATATGTTATAAACTTGAATGATTGATTATGTTGTACTGTAAAACATGATTTTGAACTCTTTGTGTGAAATGTTGGTTTTGCAATGTTAGCCCAATGTAATTATACACACTAAACTCCAACAGTATGTTAATCAACGTGTTGCCAACATTGAAAGCAACAAAATTTAAATAGCAATGTTTTAGTCTTCCAAAATTTTCAGACAATTTGTACTTAATATAACTATTTTCAGAATGTTACTAATTCACTGCAATAATAATACATTTTCGAACATATTTGCTGGCTTACTATGTTGCCCCAACGTTGGATTTATGTGTGTTTTCCAACACAACGTAATGCCAACGGCTCCAACCAATTTTCAACGTTGGCACAACGTCAGTTGCTACTGGGAGTAATAGTGTACCTCGCAAGTAATAAATATAAGTACGGTATAACATTTTTGTAGTTAATGCCGGGTGCAAAAATTGTTATACACAGAGCTATAATGTACGAAACGTATGGCACTTCGACATTTCAGCCGCATTTGTTCTGCTACGAGGATAGTTGTAGAAAGTGACCAAAATGTGTCGGATATTTTTCTTGCTTTTCTAGCTATACCCTACGACCTGATCATTACATAAAGATAGTGACGAGTCTGTTTAAAGACGGTCACGTTTCCGTTTTGAACTACCGGATACAAATTATCGTCGTAAAGATAGTTACGCGGTAACTGTCTCCATACAAATAACCTATAAGGGACCGAGAGTGTCCCCTCTAATTATATAGTGCAATTTATAGTAGAAGACGTATTAAAAATAGCATGAATGCGGTATACTATATTGTCATACGTCTATTTAAAGAAAATTTTTTACAATATGTTCATATAGCATGAAAAATTATGAAATTTTGTCGTTTGTAATCCACCTAACTCACTTAAATATTGTTCTTGTTTCATACTGCTATGTAACTGTATTAAATATCTTGCGTCAAACAAGTAACAAGTGATGCAAGATTATGTATCTTATATGTATTGGAGAAAGAATGAGTTCATTACGTAAAATTAAACAAAACTTAACCTTTAAGAGTGTGTGGTAGATAAATAAACGCTGAAAACGGCGATTGACTTCTGAGTTTTTTTTCGAAGCCAATATGGATAACATACTCAATGGCAATCCTAGATAATGGTATTTGCCAATTTTACGATTAAAAATTTATCCAGAATTACTAATTCATTACATGTGATCTCCTGCGCCGCAGTTAAATGCACTAGGTTTCGGCGTCAGAGATTGTGCCTTAGAAGTTCGTAACACTTGAAACAAATTTGTTTAAAACGTTGGCTAAAACTATTGTCTAGGATTGCTATTGTTAAATTTTCGCAAATTGGTTTCAAGATACCTACAGTTATAGATTAATGTTTTTGGCGTTGAATTATGTACCACGCCATCTTAAGGCTCGGTTTCAGTCGCCATATGGAATTTTATTATTTTTCACTTTTTTGTAATTCTAAGAAGAAAAATGTTAAATATGCGATTATACCTAAAATTCTATTTACATTTCTCTACAGTACAGACCTTATGATTTAACTGCTAACTTATAATTAAGCCGGAATTTGTCGGGAAAATTATGGATATAAAAAATTTGCCACACAAATTGCGGCATAATTGTAAGTTAACAGCTAAATTGCAAGAACTATAATGTAGCGAAATGTAAATAGAATTTGAGGTATAATCGCATATTTAACATTTTTCTTTTCGGAATTCCAAAAAACGCGAAAAATAATAAAATTTAATATGGCGACTGAAACCGAGTCTTAAGAGCCCTGTACAGCAGTGGACAAATTCCGCGTCTGAAGCACGGAAAGAGGCAGGTGATAAGAGCTGGACTGGTTCGTGCGTCAACAAACGTATCGCCTTTATGCGCGGGGCGCAAAAACGGCACGCAGTGCTTCGGCCGTCGGCGTTTTCTTATGGTACTTTAAGAGCGTCCAAGTGGGAAACATCATAATTTTATATTTGTACGAAAGAGTGTTAGTCTTGTAGACGTTATCTGTGTGCACATTTGCCTCTTACAAAAAATAGGTCAACCAGTTTCCCTTAAATGGCACTCCGAAATCAAAATTTGCACGTTTTTAGTTCTTACAAGCCGCAAAAACCAATGAACTTAAAAAAATTAAAAAATTCACAATGAAACTACATTTCACGGGCTATTGCATGATATGTTTTAAAATCGATTGCAAATTATTATTATATTTTTAAAATTGATACAGGTGACGGAAAATTCAAAAATACTGATACGACATGTAGTTTCAGTGTCAATTTCTTAATTTAATTGTATTTATTGGTTTTTGTGGCTTATAAGAACTAAAAACGTGTAAATTTTGACTTTGAAGTGATATTGTGGGAAAACTCTTTGAACTAATTTTTTTGTAACCAGGAAAATGTACTACACAGTTACGTCTCAAAACTAACACTATTTAATACAAATATAAAATTAAGATTTTTTCCTACTTGGACACCCTTAAGCGGTGATCCTACATTTTATTTACGAATAATGCGTAGTAAAGTTTAGCACGTACTTTTCAATTTTTGTTTTATGACAGCAGTTGGTGTTTTTAACGTGACAACGGCCTGGAGAACCCCTCTTAAGCAATTTTGAGGTGCCCGCAAACCATGTATCTTAGCATGATATTTAGAATTCAAAAATAGAGAAGAATATGTATTAATGTGTTTCCTTTTCGTAGATGAAGATATCGAATACACGTTTATTTCTATTTCTTAAAAATCTTTCTTCTGACATGCAGCAACAGTGCTCATTGTCAGCTGGAAGTTACAGGGCTCTTAAAATTAAAATAATTCAAGAAAGTGAATTTTCTTGTTTCACATTAAATTTTAACTTGTGTCAAATCAGTGTCAACTGAAACCAGTTTGTATGTATATTTGTTGGAAATTGCCTAAGAGTCTCGTTGAGTCAGAGACAGTAATACTTGACGTGCGTTAGTGGGTCCACCTTGAATTCTGACCGAGGTCGGTTCGATCCCAACTAAATGCAACGAAAATTGTTTTCCCAAAACGTTGGTATAAGTGGTTCACTTTAAACTGAACACTGCCAAACAGTTGCAATAAAAAAATTATTTATTGGTGCTGTAGAAGTAAAATTATGAGAGTTATGAGTGTCTACACTAGTTTTCAGTTACATAGAAATTTTCGTATTTAAAATAGTAAATATAGAGACATAACGGCTTATAGATAGTCGTAAGCTGTGCTCAGTTTATTCTGAACAGCCTATATCCTTCCCTATTACTACAGAAAAATGCTTGAGTCGTCCAATAATATGTGCCTTTAGTTGGCCGCCTGCCTCAGCCGCCGGGAAGTGTGCAGAGCCTCGCCCGACACATATTTATTCGTTAACTACTGACTGCACACGAGAGATGTCTGCTTAGGAATAACTCACAATAATGTCGCAAGGACAAGGAACATTAAAAGCAGCAGACCACCAACAAGATCAACCAACAAGATCACCAACAGGATTAACCAACAAGGTCACCAACAGGATTAAGAATGTGGCAGGCAGTCGGAGGATGTATAGGTAATTCCAGAATGGGATATGACGACGGTGAATAAGTCACCGAATAAATGGATGAAATAACTCAGGATGTGCTGAAATATATACTTGATACGAATTCGAAAATTACCAAGGATCAATCCAAATACTTAACACAAAGAATTGTTGAAATGCAATGTCCTGTGCAACAGGTAATGCTACAATGGCCACAGAGCTAAAATATATCATTTCAAACCAACAAATACAGAGGCCAGCACTCACATTTCAACAAGAAATATACAAAGAACTTAAAATCAGCTATGCAGGTGTGCTTGAGAAAATGAACATGAAAGCACAACCATCTAAAAAGGTGGTAATACTTTATCCAAAAGATGAGAAAATAACCAGTGAGCAGACCAGGAAATTAATGAGCGAATATATCTACCCGTCCACGGATGGTCTTTAAATGTAAAATGTCTGACCAGTACGAAGAGGAGAAATACTGGTTGAGGTAGGCAACCAAGAAACCCTAGAAAGGCTGAAGAGTCATATAAAAATAAAAGAACTTGGGTTTAAATTAGAAATGTACAAAGTACAAAGAATATCATTGTAAATTTCACAAAATTTTTTTATAGTGTAGAGACACTGGAAAATCGCGGGAATAGTTGACTGTTTACTAGGATCTAACATGCTGTATACAACACTGAATGTTTCGTATCAACATTGGCTATCGTTTATTTGTAGCATTTTTTCTCTCTACAGCAGGCCCAGTTAGAACTGCACAACTTGGACACACAGCGTGTGTGATTTGTCCCAAAACTGTTCACATGTGTCACGGTTAATATATTACAGTTTATTGGAGACTATTTTAAAAATTTTTGCGATTTTCCAGTGTCTTTAAACATACCGTGCATAGCGCGCGGGCTTGATCGTGTTGCAGCTTTAGTTAAAAGTTAAATACCAAAGAGTCGTATTTAACTGGACGGTAGACATTGTGCGACGTAGTACTCCGCAGCAAAGTAATCCAGCAGCATGCTATGCACTTTACGTCATTTGATCTGCGGTGCAGAAACGGTGCATTTTCGGACCTGTGTGTAAGGAAAGTTTGTGTTCCTCTAGACGCAAAGTTTGCTCTCTCAAAATATTGCGGATCAATTTTGCGAAATTGTGTATGCGCGAAAAAAGGTTTCGACCGGCGTATTTGTATATTTGAACAGAGAGTTCGCACAAGAATTTTCGTACAAATGATTAGGTAAAGCAATAGACATATTACAGTTCGATTTGCAAGCTTCAAGTCGCTGAACATTAAAAGGACACTGGTCTCGCAAAAATGTATCATCTTATATTTGTGCCAAGCACTGTTTAACTTTTACATATTGGATAACACGTAATTTCCTCAAATAAAAAAATTAGGCTCTATATTTTTTGCATAATCGCTCCTCAAATTCATAAAATAACCGATACGGTGTAGCCAAAATTATGTTGCGCAGGAACAAGATAATTCATATTGATACTAAATGCCGCGAGCTAATTTAAGACAACTTAAGGATTACAAAGGGCTACATTTGTGTAATTTCTAAAAATCTGTAAAAATTAGTAAAGTTTTGGATAACTTTAAGTTGTGGCAGTTATTGTAATCAGTGGTGATGCGTGACCAAATTTGAAAGGCAAGCTACTAATAAAAATTGGGACTATACAAGGATTTTAGCGCTTAAACAGGGAAAGAAGACAGGAGCAGGGGTGGGGGTGCGGTTATAACTCGGAATATTTTAACAGAAGACCGAACATCCCCTAAAGCATAGAGATAGATATAAATAATAAAATCGATTAAATAGCATATTTATTGTCATCAAGCATGGCTGTCAGTATAGCAACTGACGTAACGGGAACCATACCGTAACGGCTTGTATAGTGGCTGTTAAGGTATCAGGTATCGCGTCAAAGATTCTTTATCAGGATGCGTAAAGGTAATATGACGGGATACCTGATACCTTAAGATAAAGTCAAGGAGCCAGCCAGGGGATGGGTCAGATTGTCATGTTAATATCTAAAAAATGCCGCATTGGGAAATCACGGCTGGTGATGTGGCCGATGTTCGAGACCATTGACTGTAGAGTTACAGCATACGCATTATTATAATCATCAGTCTCAAAGAGCCTTCGTTTAATATCCTGCCATCAACACTGTTGAACAATTTTTGTATTTTTGCAAAGAAGAGCCAATAAAGCCTTAGTAACACTAACTTTGCGAAATTGCATAATTTTCAAGTTAGTTGTGCTATTTGTTATTAAGGCTTCTTTTGGCAACTGGGTTTCCAAACTCTTTCATTGTAAAAATAGCCTACAAAAATTACCGTTAACAATCAATCTCACAAAGATAGTTTAGATATGTTTATGAGAACTGAGCACCAAACACCATTATCAAAATTAATTCTGCAAAATTTACAAAAAATTCGAGTAAAGAGAAATTTTGAATAAGACTACAACCGTGTTTAATTATGCAAATTTCAGGTGTCGGCCTGCCATCTATGATGAGGTCACATCATTGCTAAAAAGGAAAAAACACTGCTGGAAAAAATAATTCACACACAACACTTGCATCCGGATGTTTCCGTTTCATCCATTTTATGCATTTTGATTTTTAGTCTCGCAAGACCATTTTTTAATCCTAGTTTAGATACCGCAGCTAATAATGGTAAATTTCAACTTACGATAACAAAATTAAATAAAAAACGATAATATTCACTTGACAGTTTTTCCGTGCAGCGCGGGAACTAGCCAACATATTATAACATGTAAAATCCAACTGCCGGTGACCAGTGTTGCCAACTGAAGTTTATATAAATCCACTAATGGCACTGGATTAATCACCGGGGACCTATCTTATCAATAGAAAATAAAATGTCCAATTTACTAGTATCAGTTTAAACAGTTTTCGTCTCCCTGGTTAATCAACGTATAAGTTACAAAGCTTGACCAGTAGTAGATTATCTGATATCCCCGTATCTGTTAACGAAACCACTAAAGTGGCAATTCTGCTAGGTTCGGCTATATTCGGATCACTTCGAAGGAAAAGCACTGTAATCGTAGCTTCTAACACAGCGGTACTTAACCAATCCCCTCCCGTGTTCCCGTCGCCCGGCCACCTCTTCAACCCCTTCATTCACCCGAAAACTATCGCTGCAACTGTATCCACTAGAAGCGATATTGGAAGCGCTTTTCAACAGCTTGCTTTGGTTGTTTACGAGTTCTTATCTTCCAATTGACAGTATTGTAATCCGAGCGGAATATGTAAATGATACATCTATCTGCACGAGTCACAGCTTCTAGTAGAGGCAAGACTGCAAGTAAATATTTATTATAAAATCAGAGCATTGTCAGGAAGCTGCCTGGGCAAGCACTGCTTGCCTTGCTTACCCTGACGAGACGCCACTGTAGTTCCTGTGATTTTGAATAAGTTGATTACTTATTTTTTTTTTTTTATTTTTGTTACACAGCGACCCTGACGAGACGCCACTGTAGTTCCTGTGATTTTGAATAAGTTGATTACTTATTTTTTTTTTATTTTTGTTACACAGCAGTGGCAATTTTGTGACTTTCCTGAGTGATTATGCAAATCCTATGGGCATTTATATTTTTTATATTTGGTAAAATTCACGTGTAATCTGGTGTGAAAATTTGAAATGTGTTTACCACCTATACAAAAACTGAATATTTAAAGGTATATCGCCCGTATTAATATAAGGTATTTCTGTCTTGAAAGTTTCAAAATTAATTACTTTAAACGATAAAAGTGCAACTGGCAGAAGGTAAATGTGCAGTTAAAAGACAGCAATACAAATATGTAGAATTTTTAATAAGGGAATTAATGTTCAGATATGTTCTCCCTTCAACAAAGGGTGGTTCACACAATGCTAGTTGTTATTATACTGCACAGTCGCTTGCGAAATAGCAGCGCGCACGTGAAAGTTCCGTTATTTCCTTCCGGAGTTCCTGTTATTTTTTTTTATTATTATTTCACCGGACGAGGCCACTTGCAGTGCGCTGACCCGCACCGGTTGCGGCGTGACGACACAGCTCAGCTACAGCGGAAGAATACGTAACTACTTTCATAACTCTGAAAATAGTACCATGACCAGCTGAACACATAGCACCTGCTGTTCCTGTACAAGCAAAACTATTGGCCATCCAACTAAATGCATGTTGTGACGTTTCTAGATTTTTCGAAAATTAAATTTACTTCAGGACATAAGAGACTATTGGAAAAGATGTGACTGCAAGGAACAATTTTTATTTAATTCAACATTATTTGCCCGTATTATGTGTCCCGTTTATGATGTAAATTTATCATTATAAACTAATCTTTTTTGTTTAGGACTTCTACTTAATTTACAAAAGGTCTAAATAGTACATTAAAGCGAATAAATACCTGCGGAGCGGTACCTATAATTAATTTATTTTGATATATTTTGTTTTTGTTCATGTTAATACAGTCAGCGCTATATTTACATTAAAATAATACATTCAGACATTTGAACCCCGAAGAATCGTTACTAATAAACTTGTATATTTAGATTTTAGATAATAAAATATTGGTTCCAATTAATTTTAAAGCATAAAAATAATATTAATAATATTTTAAATACTGAAATCATCGAAAAACTAAAATGAATAGCAGAGTATTTCTAAATAACAAATCAAGCGTGTTAATTCAGTTCGTCATGTATAAAAAATCAGACATTCATTTTTAATACGTTAAAAGTTGACTTTGCTAAAGTTCTTGAATAATTGCTAGATTAATAAACTTTAAACGCAATCAAATTATCACACTTACTAACAAAATTTAAAATTTAACTATAACACTTATTTAAAGTAAAATTTGAACAAAATGGTTTTGCTTTGTAAGATTTTGTTCAGTTTTATTTTCTTTGTGCATAAAACAAATTTTACATTTCAAGTTATAGAATGTATGCTTAGTTTTCGTAGGTATGTGATATCATTTGGTTAGAGAAATTGTATTAGTTATATATGTATTTAAAATTATATGAGAATTGTGATTTCCGAATAAAATACAATTATTTACATTACATTTTAACTTTTAACTCGAATACTATTAAAATTTCGTTATTTAAAAAAAATAACGTTTCAATGAAGTATTGGCATTAAATTTAAATGCCAAGTACTACAAAAATATAAATTTACTAATTTATAAAGTTGTTAAACTATTATGAATTACTAAGCAATAAACATAATACAAATTCATGTCGGAATAGAATATGGTCATAGCTAAGCTGCCTTCATAGCAAACCATTCACATAGTTATAAAAGTAAACAAGTGGGTTTTATAAAATATATGTTACAATTGCCTTAGTAGAACCAAACTAGATTAACTATACGTTTCCAAATATAGTTACGAATAAAATTAATAATTGAATATTCATATTAGAGATTAGAAATATGTTATACATAACGAAAATTGGCTTTGATTGTTATTTAGTTAATAACTCGTAATTCCACATAAAAAACTTCCATTACACAACCATTCAAACATAAATTTAAAAAGAAGACAATTATACGAAAATTTTTATAGATAAGAAAATTGGCATCCCATAGAATTATTTTTTTTTTGTTAAAACAAACCAGAAATGACAATATTATGTTACTAAAGTATATAAGATACAATTTTCTTACGTTTTGTTGATTACGGTAAGTGGCTTTACGTCTTGTCGACAGCAGGGTCAGTAGACACGGTGAAACATAAGAAAAACTACAGAAGTTGGGAGAACAGTCGGCCATTGCCTATGTTAAGGAACCATCGCAGCATTCGATTTTAGCTATTTTGGGAAACCATGGAAAACCGAAAAGAGAATAGCAGGACTGGGGATAGAATCCAGGCCCTACCGAATGCGAGTCCAACGTTTTACTGTTGCTCCACCTCGCTCGGCTTTTGGTGCTGAAAAATGTAAACATGTATTGTTATATTGGTATATAAAATTAAAATGTATATTGAGATGTAATTTGGAGGAAATATTAATATATTTGTGGAGCATGAATATCAGGGGAAAAGAGATGACAGTGATAAACAAGAAGTTGTTACTATGAAAATAAGAAAACTAATAATCACTATATTATACTTTAAAACGCATGATTTTGTTATACACAATAAAAAATATAATTTTACAAAAACTCCTTTGGAAACTAATTTTATAAAAAAAAATCTTGTTGCAATTTTACAAAAATATAGTTAACTGTATATGAAACATGTCTGTATATTTATAAACATTGCTGTGTAATTAAAAATAATAATGGTACATTTACGAATAAATACTTGTACGTTTTACAATAATTGTTCCAAGTTTCACAAAAAATTACTTGGCAGCCAGTTTCCAAGAAATTATTCGCAAACTTACAAATTACTTTGTAAATTGTGACAAGACTTTGAATGTAATTTTGTTTCACATCAAACATTCTGCTCATAAAAATATATCCTATTTTAGTGACCACAGGTATTTGGAAAATTTACAATACTTTAATGACCTGCAACATTCTTGTTGTAGTGCCTAGACTGATAAATGTTCTGACACTAGTTTAGAAGCTTCTTCTTGGAACAGTACGAATTTTTTACCCTGTACTTGGAGCAAAAAATTCCACATTGCTGATGATATTGAAAAAAGTTCCCTACACCGCAGGCATTAAAAAAAAACATATTACGTATTACTGTAAAGTTGTTTAAGTGTATTGGTCTAAGTTTATATTTAATTCGAGTAATTACTGTCTAGTATACTTTAGCTTCCGAAGATATTTAAATTTAACACTGCTAGTAAGAAATAGTATTTCCAAGTAGATATTTATTCACCAACTAGCAAAACTTTTATGACGATTTTTTATTTCGTACTGATTTCTGTGTTTAAATCGAAAGAGTTTGTTGTTATTCAGGTAATTAATATCATCTAATTTGGTAGCTTGTTACTGCTGTATTTTTTGCACTTCTAGACACTGTTTTGAATGTTTACTTCTGTAATATAAATTTTCTTTGACAATAATAATTGTTAACACTTTTCAGTGAATTTAAGAGTACACTATGAGATATAATTATGGACGCGTTTAAATTTTAATTGCTGTTATACACCTGAACTTTTTTTAAATATATAAAAATATTTACATCTCTATAAACCTACATATGAAAGTTAAGTCTTGTTTTGGCTGGTGAACACATAAATAGTTAATATGCAAACAACGTATTTTTAACAATTCAAGTTTATAGACAATTTCTCAGTTTTCGTACGATATTATTTATAATAAAGCTAGAAAAATTGTGTATGTTTTATATCGGAAAATATTGAAATTTAATTTCTCTTATGTTTCCTTTTTTTGTATTAATTTTGTTAAATTTAATATTTTACAAAAGTTTAGCATTTACATTTAATTTGATCGGTAATATGCGTTTAAATTTTCTTGTGTTAAATTTAACTTGGATGCATCAAACATGGTTTTCCATATTATTATTGTTTAAATTTAAAATGTTTTCCTACAATTCGTTTTAGTTTTTTTCTTATTAATACAATTTGTCATTTATTCGAAACTGTGTCTTTGTATATAAATCAAACATTTCCTCTCAAATCCGGTGATAATTGAATTTTTTTAGTTATAGCTAATGATAGTGTATATTTTCTTCCTGTTCATACCATTCAACTTTCTTTTAACATGGAAATGAAATTTTTTTGGGGTGGTGGTTATTCTAACAATGTGTTTAACTTTTTATAGAGTAATTTAAGAGGTTTAATTTAAAAACAGATGTATCTGATTTCAACCGTAATACAATCATGTAGTTTAAACATATCCAATTTTCATACATCGGTTGGAAATATATTGATAGAACTAAGTGTTTCTTTAATTTATTTTATTTACTATAGTTTCAGACTGTGGTATTTTGAAGAACTTTGCGTACTGATATTGCGCGAAAAAACTAAGTATTTTCTGTATTAATGTAATATTTGTCTATCAATTCTAATGATTTAATGTTCTTTGTTGAATGAAAAGGAAATAGTCGTATAAACTTACTTTAACTATTTTAATAAGATTTAAACCAAAATTTTATACCAATTTTATACCAATTTTTAATGTTGCAGTTTCGAAAAAAAAGTTATTAAATGATATTCCCAATGCTTTTAGTTTTATTTCAATTTAATATCAACAAAATAAATAATGTGTTTGTATTGAATATTTATAAAATTCTGTAAACGCTTTGTCCAACACGAATATAAACTGAAAAACCTATTTACACAGGTTGTACAAAGATATAAAATGTTACACAAACTGTATCTTACAGTAACATGTACGACAGAGTGTAGCCATGCTTGAAAATTTAACTAACGCCAGAGGACAGTTTCGCATGGTAATTACACTATTTATTTGGAAAAATAGGGTGCTATTTTATATGGTACCTCACAAACAATTTATACCGTGACTTTTTAATGTAAAATGGCTAATGAGTCAACTTCGGTGTGTGAGATTTTGTTTGTGCGTTCTGCGTGTCTGTGTGCTGTGTTTTGGTGTCAGTGTGAGTTTGCGTGTATGTGTCCTAAAATGTTTTTGAGCCCGTATACTGAATTTAATCTAATTCCACAGTTACAGAGCACTAAGTTTTATTCAGGTCGTATTCATATTTTCGCAATGGCGACAATTTTAACATATTTTGCTAAAATTACATATTGAAATACATATTTGACTGAATTTAATCCAACTGGGTACAAGTATAGTACTACGCAAGGTGACTTAACCTTTATTAATCGTGTTACTTATGTATTCATAACTTAATAATGCAGCCATTTGAACGACTCTGAACACGCAAAATGTCAGATATATCATCAATTCGCATTTCATTAAACTATTTACAGATATTTTACTTAGTAATGAGAGTTGTCATTTTTATGTTTCGTTCATGCCGTAAACATATGTTGAAAGTGGCGGCGATCAGAACATTTTGTACATATACGTATATAAGGAACACTTTTTTTTTTCAACATTTCTTTCATTTCTATACACATTGTTCAATGTAAGTTCGGATGAGTTTGGTGACTTTTGTTGATACCGATATCAAATTGTCGAAATTGTGGCCATTTGAACAATTTTGATCATACGAGATAACTGAGAATTTATACCAGTCGTTTGTTACTTCTTAATTTTACTTATCTTGGTACATATATAATAATTGGCAAAGTTTGCCGACCTTTATGTTTTTTGTCCATGCCAAGTTCATATTTTAGAAACGGCAACCAACTGAAAAAGTTGGTGTTATGTCATCATTTGGGGGCCATTAGACTAATTACAACCAAAAGTAATATTTTAATATTTCATCAGTAAGCATTGAATGTGAGGTGGCATATTGTTGTAGAGTATGAAATGAATAAATAAGGTTTTTTCTTCATATGTCCACTACTACTGAAACGTTTATAAGAAAATTTTATTATTTTAAAATATCTTATCAAAGTTTTAGTACTATTCGAGTATGTTTAAGTAGATAAACTACTCTGTGAAATTGCAGGACATAAAATTTAGGATTTTGCAATATGTCCGGTACTTCAGGATCTGTATTACCCAGAAACCAAAACAAGTTTTGGTATATTTAAACAATTCATTTTTTAAACTTCCATTTTTGCACTGTTTAACAATGTACGTTTACCAATTTTTAAGGATCCACAGCATGAATACATACGTATGTTTTATAGATTTCAGTAACGACTGAATCGATAGTAACCGAAATTAAATTTTAACAAACTATTAGTCAAACTTTAATTTAAGTAATCTTCATTTCTGTAAGTTCACCATGCAACAAACTGTTATAACTTGAAGATGTTAAAATAGCTTGTCATAGTTACATATCCACTTGATCGACTGTAACTTTTTGTTTTTATTTGGTCACACATATTGAAGGAAGTACCTATGCTTATTAGTTATGCAGATAAATTGTTAATATTATTTTCTAAAACTATTCGGGTGGGAGCACTGGATCAAGATATACTATTATGTGCTTCAACGTACGAATATGGCGTCTTTGAAAGCAATAAAAATATCAAAATGCTACAGACACATTTGTAGGATAAGTTACCATGCAATGTTTTCTCAACGTAAAGTACGATATCACTTCTTAGGTTTCGGTCTTATTTAAAGAAACGCAAATAATAACATATTTGCTCTACTTTCTTATGAATTGTTTATTGCTTTAGTAGAAGAAATTGAAATTTCGATTTTGAATGGTGGATACATCCGTATTAAGTAAAATTATGACAGAATTCGTACAATACTTTACATCCCATTTTGTATCACCTTACAACGTTTGTAATTGTATAATGTTTTTTGTTAAATTTTCTGTTCACGTATGTTTATTACTAACTAATGTCAGTCACTAGTCACTCTTAATGTTTGTTGTAGGGCGGTGCGTAGTGGTCGTCGCAACGTCCGGAAGACGGAAGTATAACTAGAAGAGTCGAAATATTGCCACAGCCCGGCCTGGCGAATCCATGAAGAGATGAGAGGCGAGAGAATCTGTTCTAGAGCGCAGCCCAAGTGTTTGATGTAGGGCAACGCGATATTTCACAAGACGACGAGATTCGTTGCACGGCAGTTGAAGCTCACCATTCTTGTGATACCAAACATCCAGGCTAAACATTTGCTCAAGACCGAAGAGAAGGAAACCTATGACACCTCTTTCGACCGGTAATAGAATAATATTTTTACAATATGAGCGTATTAAATATTAATATTATGTATTTCCAATCAGTGTGTGATTTTCGTCCTTAATTTATAAAAAAAATTGGAAGTCTTTTTATCGTCAATTTTAAAAAAAAATTTTCGCAGAGTATATATACTAGCTCCAGTTAAAAAATATAATAGTAATTAACTGAAAATAAATCAAGAAATTCAAATAATTTTATATCATGTTTGCATCTCATCTGCTTATTAACAAACCGTTATGTGCAGTAGTGAACAAAATGCAACCGCTTCTCCCATAACTAAATAATTGTGTTGAGTTTTATCGAAATCGCAATAAATTCGTCGAAAAGGTAATATAATCAAATAATTATTTTTAATATTCTTATTGCTATCATCTATAAAAGTTATGGTCTGAAGTGTATTTAATCTTCTGTTCATGCTAATTTTTACACCGACATCGTGGCTGCTGGAACACGAAATTTCCTTCGATCCCACAATTTTCCTGTAACATTTTTTCCACATTGCAAATCAGTAAATGGCTGCCATATGCCCCATGTACATTTTAATTGACATTTGATTTGATTCTAAATCAGTTTTATGCTAGATATTTGTTTATACATTATTACATTTAAAACACATGTTTTCAAAATTTCACATTCGAATTAAAATAAAATGTTAAGTTTTGAACTTCCGCCGAAACACGCCTGTCACGTCTGTAGCTGTGTTCTGTAAGTGGTTACTTGTGAAAATAAAAGTTACTGTGATTCATGTTAACGAAATCCGCAGTATGTACCAATGGCAGCGTACCGAGGACGTGATTCTGTAACAGCAATGCAAAATTGTGACCAGATATCTGTCGTTACATATTGGTACTACCAATCGCTTCAGCTAACCATAATTAACGCTGTTGACTGGTCGAATGCGCCAACGAAACTATAGCAAGAGAGAGACGGAACACCGATATACCAAATAAAGGATTCCTTTGTAAAGAAATTAAGAAACTGCGTTAATAACTCACACACCCGTGTAGGTAATTTACGGACTAAATAACACAGCACTTTCTCTTTATCTGTTATTATTCCCGTTTAGAACTACATCTGTGCTGTATTCTACTCAATGATTATGAAACAATTTAAATTAAAATAAGGCATGTTGAAATACAATATAATACTACAATAATACTGAAATGTACAATAATATCGTGATAAAACACGTTGCGGGCTTCACAAAATTGTACACATAGTTCACTAAGTTACAAAAAGATATATATATATATATATATATATATATATATATATATATATATATATATACGTAACAGGCACGCATACTTTCGGCAGTAAGTGAGCAATGTATCACATATACAGTCACATTGAAAATGAGTTTAACGTATTTCTGGAACTGTAATTCGAAGCATTCGCATCACAAAGTAGGGTAGGTTTACCTAACAATGACTATAATATATAATATTGTTTGAAAATGTTTATTTTTGTTTCTGTGTACTAAATATTTAGAACCTGTACGTAACTGTTATACTTCGGTGCGACGTATAATGTTAGCAATTGTGTTCATGTAACAAGTTTGCATTAAAAACAAATGAAAACAAAGGAATGCAGTTAGTATATATTAATATAAAATAACAAACCCATCATTAATATTTTCCCACACCTCCATGTACACACTTTTAATTAAAATATGTGTTTATACACAATACGTTATTTAAAACTATTTTCAGCAGATAATTGTAATTATGGTGTTCGAATCCATGAAACAATTTGAAAATAAATTAACAAAAAATTTTGGAAGTGGTTGGGATTGAACACGTGACGAAACTATTACTCCCCTCCCCGAAATACCAAGAAAGACACTTACGAGTGCGTGGTAGATAAATAAACTCTAAAAAACATAAATTGGTTTCTACGTTTTTTTCGAAGCCAATATGGATAAAATACTCAATGACAATTCCAGATAATGGTATTTGCCAACTTTGTAAGTAAATATTTATCCAGAATTACTAATTCGTTACGCGTAATCTCTTGCGCCGCAGTTGTATGCACGAGGTTCCGGCGTCAGAGATTGTGCCTCAGAAGTTCGTAACACTGGAAACAATTTTGTTTAAAACGTTGGCTTAAACTGTTGTCTAGGATTGCTATTGTTTAATATTCGCAAATTTGCTTCAAGAAACCTACAGTTATAGATTAATGCTTTTAGCGTTGAATTATGTACCACGCCCTCTTAACCAACTACGCCACCAGATGTAACGAGAACGATAGACATTGGAAACAATAACTAATGTTCAGAAAAGATATCATTGTGTTAAAGAATTACTATTATATTGAAATAAATTTGCATTTAGATTCATTATAAACGCTTTGCAAATTCGTGATTTTAATTTAAAATAGTACCTTCCCTGCGTCGGGTATGCTTCTTTGGTTTTTACTTTGGTTTTTAACCCTCGAGGTTATGGATTTGAGGTTATCACAACCTGCCAACGGTAGTGCAAAGACACGGACTTGCATATCCATTCACGTGTGCCAAAGTAATATATTTTTTGTTTGTATTTCAAATCAGAAATAATTCCCTGTAAAGCACTTGTCAAAATGTTACATGTACGTACAGTCTCGTGCGCCAGCCTGTGAAATAATTTCTTCTTTATATATTTTTAATTAGTTACAATACGCTCATTCTAGTGACCTAACTTAGGGTAGCTATTTGACTACTAAGATGTCAGTCTCATATTTGTAGGTGTTAAAAAATTGAAATACTTATTGTACGCAACCCACTATCCATGCAATACGAAGGCACTTTGTAAGCTACGTATTACTTCATCGGGACAGGTCTCAAGAAGTTTTTCATATAATCTTCTGGTCATAACTCGGCAGATTTTTCATGACCAGCCCGCACGAGATCATGGCTAAGAAGGATGCTGATTTATCGGATAGTTTTGATAATCTTATACGTAGGATACTAGCGCCTTGTACTCTCCGCTTCACCTAGCATCCGTTAACATTAGTTCCTACAGTTTTCCAACATAATTTTTCTAAAAATACATTTGTATTCAATCATTCCTTTAAGTACACTAAACAACACTAAAGGCACATTTATTGCTAATAAATTACTGTAAATACAAAACCTCTTCGCATAGAAAACGCTCAGTATTAAAATCGTCGATAATTTCAGAAATAATTGGTATTAAGTTATTCAGACAGATTCTCCGACTGCTTAAATTACCTAGTCATTTTCCAACGAGAAACATTGAAATTATCATTCCTATGTACTTCACTAACATTTATTTATATACTTCATACATTTACCAAAAATTACTGGAAACTGAAAAAATAATTCCATCTATAGTCATTTACAGTTCTAGCACATAGGCAGAGTGTACAAAGTCAAAATGTAGTTACTTAGAAAAAAATTTAGTTTGCTTAAACCCAATCTGTAGTTACTTATTTTACAGAAGTCAAAACAATTTAAGGCTCTGCAGTTCTTATTAACATACCAATCACCATTTATGACTAATATGTTCGGCCCAACTGACAACTTTCGATATTTTTCAATGTCAACCCGAACTTTCAACCCATATCGACTGATGTTACAAGCAATATCAAGTACTTAAATCTAACATAAATATAAGCCGTATCACCTCACAAATGCGCCAACATTGCGAGAAAGTCGTGCAAACAATATTTTAACATACGTTTAAGCAGTTACAAAGTTTATACCTTCCATTAATATAATCCTGCAGATCACTAAAAAAAATATTAGGCCTATTAGCAAAAATAATATTATACAAACCAGCTTTACTGACCACTAATCTTACAGTACCCATCATAAGTACCAACTGTACCCTCCACAACAAAAGATATATTTTAGACTTGTTTTAGTTTTTTAGGAAAATTGGTCATGCATTCCACAAATATATTACAACACTCGACATAAAAAGTGGACTTGCTAAGCACAAAAATCTGCACTGCACACAAACTGTGCCAAAATAAAGTAAATTACAAATCTGTACCTCGGAGGCATAGGACACTATGTCACAAAAACGCTAATGTTCAGGAGAGCAGTTTAAAGATTTTTAACCTCTGTTTCGCTTATTTACTCAACAGTTTGATAACCAAAATGCGTGGTTAATTTACTCTTTATTTATTTCACTGTGAACTGTTAGATACTAAGGAAAATAGCTAAAACAAATGGCATAAATAATAGTTATGAATTGTTTTATTATAAAAAATGGACATGGTGTTGTATGCTCCTACATAATGTGTAAACTGGCAAGTCATAGTATATGTATCTCTTGTATGAAAATCACAATGCTTATAAGAAAATACACAAACGTTTATGTAGTGGTGATAGTAAGGAATTAAGAACAAAGTAAATGGAAACATCAACAGTTACAGCATAAATCAGTACTAGTGAAAATCCCTACTACAGTACGTCCAAAAGATCATTCTCACAGTCTTATAGGTTACATTCCATCACGCACAGTTTTAATCGGAAACATCATTTTCGTTTCCAAGATAGTCACTGTTGGAGTGGCCATGTTTCAAATTTTTATAAAAATCATGACAAATTGAAGGTACATATGGCAGAATCCCTGTCTCTCTTTCTTGAACGGGCTATGACGTGACTATCTACACATGAATGGATGAACTGCCGTTTAACGTCAGTGCTCTTTTCCTCGTCCCAGTACGAGTTGAAAATGTTAACTCTATCATCTTCAGATAGGCACTCGGAGCATTTCATCCTACACGAGCATGGAGGTTTCATTACCCTGGCACCTACTAATTTACCTTTTTTCTCACATATTCCCTTCCTGAAGCATAGTTTCTTTTGCGTTTATTACATGCCCACTCCCTGGGGTTTCGTACTCGCGCCCTACCTCGCTGTTCAATACGTGTTTTGTTGTGCACCTGTCTTCTCGATGAACTGTTGTTTGTCGTGGCGTTGTTTACTGCATCGTCATCTGAATCCGAAGTTCCTCCACCTGAAGGAGCATAAGTTTTATCTACATCAGGATCATCTTCATCACTGCTCAAATCGCTTTCGAGAA